>JAVDPK010002683.1:56526-75074 GCA_034780415.1 Cichlasoma orientale | reverse complement strand
GGCCCCATCTTATCTTAAAGACCTCATAGTACCGTATCACCCCAATAGAGCACTTCGCTCTCAGACTGCTGGATTACAGACACCCTCTCTATTTTTAAGATTAGAATTAAACTTTCCTTTATGATAAAGCTTATACTTGGGCTTGGATCAGGTGACCCTGAATGATGGGTGCATCCACATGGATGGGTCCTGCCATCCATGTGGATGCTACTTTGACACGTACCACCTACCTAAGCATTGTTGCAGACCACGTACAGACTTTCATAAAAACAGCACTCCCTGATGGCTGCGGCCTCTTTCAGCAGGATGATAATCACTGTCACGAAGCAAACATGGTTCAGGAATGGTTTGAGGAACACAACAACGAGTTTGAGGAGCTGACTTGGCCTCCAGATCTCAATCCAATGGAGCATCTGTGGGATCTGCTGGACAAGCAACTCTGATCCATGGAGGCCCCACCTCACAGCTACGGGACTTAAAGGATCTGTCGCTAACATCTTGGTGCAGATTCCTCGGCACACCTTCATGCTGGAGTCCATGCTTTGATGGGTTTGGGCAGCAAAAAGGGAATCAACACAACATTGGTGTTTGGGCTGTAAACTCATCTGTCTTCTTTCAGTACGATGGAGTTAAATGCTTTGAACTTTTCTTGTGAAACACCCAAAAATGCATCTGAAAAGCACCTCCAGAGGTTCATTCACTGTGAGGTGCACAGGGGGCTGGGTGACTCAGGAGGTCTTTCTCCTCAGGCTGTGAACTTCAGGCTCCCTCTGTCTGCATGTCATGCAGAACTAGAGAACCCCAAATCATCCCGATGCATCCAGCAGTGTGTGCGTAGCAGACAGAATAAAGCACTGTGGGGATTGTAGTCTAAAACAGCTCTGGATGCAAAATCCCCGTAAATATTTGAAACAGCTGGCAGTTCTACTCAGCAGACTTAGAAACAAGTGGATGGTTCTCATCCTGCTTAAAAACAGCGTATTCAGAGTCACTGTGGACAATCTTACTTTATTACCGCCCCTCATAACACGCGGTGACCCACAGGGCTCTGTGGACCCATTCTGCTTTGTTTATATCTGTTCCCACTCGTGTATGTATTCTGTAATTATACGCTGCTGCCATGCAGCTGCATGTCTCGTTTAGTCGCTCGCTGCCATTAAGGACGGATGAGTGTTGAGTGGAATTTCTGAAACGAGCAGACTGTGAGGAAAAGAAACGATGACTCGTGACTCTCGTGTACATCCTTTAAACTTTAATGGTGAAGCAGAAAAACAAAAAATACTGTAAAATAAATTAGATTAGAAAAATGCCACAAGCACATTTGATTTGTACAACAAAGCAATGCAACATACTGGAATCTGGATTTCCATATATACAGAATAAAAAATAGACTTTTTATTCTTTGTCCACTTTGTTCAGTGTCAGTATTTTTTTTCATCTCGATAAAAAGAACAGAATCTGAACAAATACAACCACTTCTTTTTTTTTATTATTTTTTTCACTTTTTGCTTCTTTTTGAGTTTTTTTCTGCACTGACATTTTGTTCGTGTCCATGTACACACAGGACCAACTCTGAGTTCATCCCACAAAGTCCAGAAGAACGAGAAGAGGCTCCGCCCTCCTCAGAAACCACGACAACAAAAAAATCCAAAAAGTAAAAACATGTAACTTCATCAAAAAAACACCAAAACTTTTGGTGAACAAATCGACAATACTGATAGGAACACATACGACGCAGAAACAGCCGGAATCTGATTGGACGACATTTGTTTTTCTCCCAAATTTAGCGGCTGTGGATTGTCTTTCTGCAGTTCAGAACAATGAGAGAGTAAAGCATTATGGGAAGTGGAGTTCTTGATGTGCAGCGAGAGGATGAAAACAACAGCTGAGAACTCAAAGACAAAATGACCAAAAAATTCGAAACAGTAATACATAAATTAAACATCAGTCATCCACAAAATTACTTCAGGAATCATTTCTGTATTTTTCTATGAAATCCACGTGAATCAGATCATAAATTCATTTCTTTTCATTTATTAAACAAACAAATGCACAAACTCGACTCTTTGGTCTCCTGAAGCAAACTTAAACATTAAATATCCAACTTTAATTTCACCATTAAATCCAAATCAATTGTGGATTTTATAATTAATAATAAAAGTCCCATTTAATGTATTGAAAGTGCATTGTTAAATTGTTTTTTAAAGATTAATACTCATATTAGTCCTGCTTTTTTCTGCAGTTATGCAGAGATTTGCCTAATGCTAATGGAAGGGAGAACAATTTTATATCAAGCCTCATATTAATCATCTACCATTAACTAAAAGGTTTTAATTTCCAGCGCCTGTGTGGAAAAAGCTCTTAATGCTGCTTTAATAAACGAATAAAGGCCGCTTTTGTTTCAGCTCGTTGAGAAAGAAGAGCTGTAAATGCTAATGCTGTAAACATTCACTGCAGACAGACGTGAGCATAGACGGGCTACCTGCAGGCTACCTGCAGGCTACCCTCTTTATAATTGCAGTAAGTGTGTGACCAGCGCTTGTTCTAAGTGCTTCTTATCCTCCACCTCAGCAGAACTTCTCAAAACTTCTGACCAGGCAGATCGGAGGTTCCTGCTGTGATTAGCTCATGTAGGTAATTAGCTCGATACAAACATATTAATCTATACTTGCTAACTGGCCGGGTAGCACAGCTGTGTAACAGACATATGTAGGTTTGTCCAATCAGAAGCCTCTACAGCTGACTTGTCATAACCTGCAGTTCCTCTAATGGCCACTAGGTGCCAGAAAGCTGCAAATTTAAGACATTATTTCCTGGTGATGCTTAGTTTATTAAAGCAAGCTGACGCAGAGATTTAAAGAAATATTGTTTATATAAAATGTGGACCCATTCTGCTTTTCCTTATTTCCTGTCATGTGTCTGTTTATGTGAAACATGATTAGAGTTTCTAATGATGAGCTCAGCGTATGTACAGTAATCCCAAAGCTCAGGCTGCTCTACACACTCAGTTTATGATAGTTTTTTCTACTCTTCAATCTGTATGATGTCATAGAGAGGGATGTACCTAACATGGCCGCCCACATGCTGTTAAAAACTTTTTGGGTGGGGCAGCCAATCAGAAACAAGTCTAAATAAATGGGGAGGAGTTAAAACAGCTTGTTTCAAAGAGGATGGGATGAGGGGATGCACTGAGAATAAGAAGGATTATTTTTGAACTGCTACTCATGCAAAGCTGCTGTCGCAGAGTCCAAGAATAAAACTGTGAAGCTGGAAATAAGCAGAATAGGTCCACTTTAAATCAGACAGATGTTCCACTGATGAAGAGAACTGATGAGTAAATGATTGTGTCATCAGCATAGTAATGAATAAGCTTGTCAATAATCAATAAACCTCCACTATTACTCTGGAATAAGAAGAGAGAGCTGGAAATGAGCAGGGCCACAGCTCATCGAGAAGCAGTGACACTTTCCACCAACAGAAATAAACCGAAAGGGCAGCGTTGCTGCTAGAATCTGGCTTTTATTGTGAAACAGCATTAAGACCAACATCCTGAAATCAAATGTACATTCTAATGTGAGTCAGCCGCCTGTCCACATACTTTTGGCCAAATCAGGTTCTCTGGCAGTGAGCGTTAAACGCCAGCTTCAGGCTTCAGAAACCAGGAAGTGACACAGTCGGTGACGCATTCCAGGTTTTCTCTTAAGACTTGTGGGGATCAAACCTGTGACCTTCCCTCCCCTCCAGTCTGTCCTTTCTGTCTGTGACTAATCTGAACACGGGTCGCTATAGTGCAAAAAATAAAAACGTTTGAAACGCTTCTTTAAGAAAGAGACATAATAACACAATATATTATTAACAATAATAATATTAATATACTTACTGACAATAATAATTATAACATAAAGAAGTGTTTGGTTCCAGCAGCCGGGCCAACTTGTTTCTTTCAAGTATCTCTCAACACACACACACAGACACACACACACACACACACACACACCTACACACACACACGCACACACACACACCACAAATGAATACTTCCAAATAAAATACAAAAGAGTCTTCTTCTCTCTTCTTCCAACATTTTGAAAAAGTAAACATTTGGGAAACCAACAAACAGAAACAAATAAAATACAATAAGGTTGGAATACGTGAAACAAGTTGCATAGTTTTGAGATTTTTTTCTTCTTTTGCTGTTCGTAATTTTTTCAGGCACCTCGCCTCTCCGAAGTCGGACTGGTTGAGTGGTGCTTGAGCATGTCAGCCACATAAATAAGCCTCGCTCCCTCCGTTTGTAACAAAAATATATTAGAGATTCTTTTTTTTCTTTTCATTTCTTTTTTTTGAAAGTGCCGTGGAGACTCTCTCTGAGTTCTGCTGGACGAGTCTGGAGAAGAGTTTTAACCCCAGAGGGCGACCTCGAGGGATGGACGGAGGCAACGGATGGAATGCAGTAGATAAAAGTGACGTGATGATCGGAAAGTCCTCCTCCTCCCCTCCTTCTCTGGGTTCAGAGGTCCTCCTCCTCCTCTCATATTCTCTCCAGTCCAGTTTGTCCGGTTGGGTTCAGGTTTGTGTTTATGAGCAGCCGCACTCCTCCACGATCATGTTCTGGACGTCCTTCTTGATGATCTTCTGCTCCTCGTTGTAGTACAGCATGGACATGGCTCGTAGCCGGGTGGGCACGCAGCACGACTTCACGTTCTGGAAGGGGCTGTAGCCCCTCATGCGGTAGTGGCTGATGACCGTGGAGTGGAAGGACAGCGTGGACCCGGTGATGCTCGCCACGTGGGAGGGGCATTCGCCCTCGCAGTAGTTAGCGTGATAACCGCGTGGTGCGATTATCCAGTCGTTCCAGCCAATGTCTTTGAAGTCAACGTAGAACTGTCGTTTGCAGCAGACACGCACCTTCCCGTCACATTCCAGCCCACGCTTCCTGCGCCGCTGCGCGTCGCTGCCGTCCCCCTGCCGGACCACAGCCATGAGGAAAGGCCGGTGGGACTGCTCCCGCTGGTTATTGCGCTGCACCGTCTCAGAGCTGCCTGAGACCAGGACGATCGTGGCGCCGGTGTCGGCACAGAGAGGGCAGGAAACCCTGAGGCTCAGGGTCGAGCTCGTGGTGCTCTGGAGCAGCGCCTGCACAGCCCCCGACACCGGGAAGGTGTGCCAGCCACTGCGACGGGTGTCCACCGTCTTCTCCGCCAGGAGGATGTCGTCCTGCGGCAGAGATGGATGTCCGCTGGAGGGGTGGTGTTGCTGGAAGAGGCGGATGGTGACTTTGGCTCGGCTGCGGTTGGTCTTGGCCAAACGGAGGAAGAGCCAGACGTTCGCCTGCTCCACCAGAGACAGATCACCTCCTTCTTTAGAGAGGACGAAGTTCACTGTGCCCGGAGCTTCACCTGAGACAGAGACAGATGGAGACAGATGGTTAGAAAGTGTCCAAATCACATTCAGACCAACAACATTCAAACTGCAAACACACAGAAATCTTTGTGTTAACGTCTGGCGTTGTTCGACCCATCCATCAACCCCAACCTTCCTATCCCGCGAGTCAGGTGACTTATGGTTTGTTTATAGTTTATCAGAAACCTCCAGCAGAGGGCGCCGTCACCTTCCCGAGTTTCCTGAAATGGCTGATTCACTCGCACAGCCATCAGCAGGTACTGATTGTAACATGCACACATTTCACAGCATGTCAGCAGAGACACGAGTGAGTTCAGTCTGACACACACTCATGATTGTGGGTGTGTGTGTGAGCCACATGTGAGCTACACACAGCTGATTGGACTCTTCCTGCTGACTCGGCAGCAGCGGTCAGAGGTTTTGGAGTCAGGCGGCGTTTAAAGCAGCTAATGGTTCCCACCAGGAGCTCGGTGTCATTACTGCAGCCCGGGACGACTGGATTTACTGCAGCACGGCTGAAAACAAACGAAGCGTTTTTCCTCTGCAGGTCACAGCCAGCGAAGCCGTTTGAAATGGAAGTGAGATATTGCATTTTCACGCAGCGGCTGCTGGCTTCCTCTGCAGATAGTTTTCTATGTAGGCGATCGCAGTGTGGGGACGTTTTTTGGCTGAATCATTTAAGACTTTAGCAGGACCCTGGACACTGGATAAAGTTCTCATTTTATTTTGACTGCAGATTTTGAGCAAAAAAAAGGAAAAAGGAGTTCTGAAGGTCAGTTTCCAATGATGGGAAGCAAAGAACAGAATAAAGAATTCACATCAAGGAGCTGCAACTTCTGGACAACAACAGAGTGCAGAGTTAGTCTGACCCACAGAGACGCAGCACACACACACTAAAGCTCACAAACTCTGCAGGGATTCGTTACATTCTTGCACACACACACACACAAAACCTCCTCCAGCATCCAAAGTGTCTCACACACACACACACACACACACACACACACACACACACACACACACTGTAGTTTATATTTCCTAGGAACCTCCAGGCCAGTAAGACCCAATTACCATCCGCCGGTGTTGCATAAGATCCTCGCTTCACCTTTGCCGCTCTCTCCCTGATGTCTCTCGCTCGTGGGTGTCCATACAGAAAATCAAAGTCACGATTTGGGAGTTTATGAATGTCAGCGGCAGCGACGCTCTGATAAACGGTGTGAATGGGCGGCTCGTGTGCGCATGTGGAGGCGGCCGGCACTTTAGCGAGTCCATTAACGCAGTTTAAGCGACAGTTCGGAGGCGATTGTCTCGCTTACATCTTCATCACCACTTCACAAAGATAAGGAAATAAAAGCCCCGTTCATTCATTGTTTCTTAGAATAGCGTGTGCAGCCTGAACTCCTGAAGCTCTCAAACACACACAGTGAACCTGTGAGAAAGTGTAAGGGACCGATCTGTCAGTCTGATGCTAATGTAGAGGAGCTCCTGTGCTCTACTGCATGTGCAGAGACAAACCTGCTCCCATATCCAGCTGAGCAGGGGCATGTTTAAAGAACCAGGGTCACTGGCATGAGACCTTTGAGTCTGGTTAGCTGCAAACTTAAAGGGACACTTCACCCCAAATCAGTTGTGTGCAGGGACAGTGCAGAGGTGAACTCGTGTTAAAGTTCAAACCAAACAAGCGTTCATGGACACGTTCACAGCTCCGGCTCCATGTTTGCCGCTTCAGGCAGAAGCTGGCCAATCAGAGCGGCTTAATGACAGACGAGCTGCGGACAGACATCCGCACGGTCACATCTGTCTGCAGAAACGATGGGAAACGAGTCGCGGTGCCTGGCCTTGATCTAATTTTGTTAGCTGTAAAATCAACCGTCATAAAAAAGCATGAAGTTTTCTTATCACGAGTGCAGAAGCAGCCAAAACATTCCTTCACTGTAATTTCTCAGGGAAAAGCTGCAACATGTGTGTGTGTGAAAGATAAATAAGTATCTTCTGCTGCACTGCAGCGTAACCGTTAACCCAGTACTGACTTCGCTACAGCTCCCATGAGTTAAACTCAGCCATGACGGTGGGCCGAGTATGCCCCCCTGTAACGCGCAGGCACACACTGTAAGAAAGAAAAGGACACAATCAAAACTGATTTCTCTGAAGCTGAAAGTTTGGGTTTGGTAGAGCAGCATCTTTGAACTCTTCTGTGTGTTTTCCAGTGAACTAATGTAAGAAAACAATCTGCCACATGCGTCACATGATCGTCCATCAGTGGGTGGAATTTTGAAGCTGGTCCAGATGCAGATTCAAAGCATAGTTGCTGCTAAATCAAACAAATGTGCAGCTTCTGTGGTTCTTGGAGAGCTTTTGGCTGTCAGAGCAGAAAAAGGAAGGAGCCCAAAAGAAGTGCTGACACAAAGCTGGAAGATTCAGTGACAGTAAAAAGGCCCAAAGCAGAGCGGCATGAGGAGCTTCAGGTGAGCGCAGGTGGAGTCTAAACAGAGCTGCACTAAATGACAGGTACACACAGGACGTTCCTGCAGCTCATTTACACTCCGAGACAACAGCTTTGTGTTTCCTGGAGCGTGTCCGACCTCTGCGAGCCTTCAGCTCACAGCTCATCCCTCTCTGCCGGCCGCGCTCCCTAATCCCCTCCATTTACACAAGACGCACAACTCCACAACTCATGAAAGCTGATTTCAGGGCCAGCTCAGCGGCGTGTGCGTGGAAACTCAAACACACACACACAGTTATCATGCAGAAAAGGTCAGTGTTTTCCTTCTGATTTACATAAACTCTCTTATCAGAATTAAGATAAAATAAGGTGGAGCCCGACGGTGCCAAGAATAGCTTTGATTTTATTAAGGAAATGGTTTCTGACAAAACACACTTAAAGTCAACAACATCATTTAGGCCATTAAACACCAATTTAGACCAATTTGAGCTTAATTTAGATCCCAGAATACTGATTCTAGACCACCTAAACCCTGTTCTCATCTTAGTCAGACCATTTAATACCCACTTCAAACCAAATACAACGTTTAAGCCATCAAATGTCCACTTTAGACCATCAAAATCTGCCTTACAGCTAACGCAGACCATCAAACACGCAGCTCATTCCATTAATACCCATCTTACACCATAATATCCCGACTGTGCCCCCTCTGGACATGCTGCATGTCCGCCGGTTCTCAGGGTTCGGGTTCTAACTCGGATCCAATCTGACGCAGAAATCAGGAACAATAAACTGACATTTGAATCAAACAGCGTTCCCTGACTCCTCCATCGGGTCCTGCAGGGAGAATATTATGACTGTGATTTGATTTATCAGTCGAAGCTAAACAGACTTCCTGCCAACACGCAACACAAACACTGTTCGGTATGTTGTTAAAAGGACAGCTGGTTTATTATAAATCTTATTAAATCCTCTCTAATCCCGCCTGTCACACACACAGAGGGGAAGAGTTGGCCCGACAGGCAGCAGATTAGCTCGTGCTGCTGGACACCTGAAAGTCCGGACTAACGTTCCCCAAAGGCTCAGAGCTGTCTGAGGGTCATAGGCCTGACCTCAGTGAGTGCACAGTACTGACCTGTGAAGGTCACGGACCGCCCATCGGGCAACGCAGGCAGCTGTGAGGGAACCGCAACACACAGGTTCACTTAGAAAAGACTCACAAGTTATTTTTAGAGTTATTGTTTAGTTGTTGTATTTTTTTGAGGGGATGTTTACCTCGAGGGCTTAAAGGCTTCAGAGACAAGAAGGAGCCTCAAAGGAAGAATTCAGGAGCCACCTGATGTGTCTAACACAGCCTTCAGAGGAGGCGGAGCCTAACCTAAACTGCTAATTCTGGATTTGACTGTTGACATGTGTCACACACCCTCCTTCATCATATCACCCTCTGTTCTCCATGTTTACTCACACACACACACACACACACACACACACACACACACACACACACACACACACAGAGTACCCATCTGTCCAAACAGAGTGTGTGTGTGTGTGTGTGTCCTTCAGTAGATGACTATGGGCGTGTGTGTGTTTCCACTTAGTTTCAGGTTGGAGTGAACTGTGCTGTCTGTGTGTCCTTCAGCTGTTTGTGTGTCTGTCGGTGTTTGTGTGTTCCCATGAGGCTGCTGCTCGTCCCTGTGTTCAGCCTCTGGAGGTACGGGGTGCCTCGCTGGCAGATGTGAGTGATCAGACTGCTTCCTGCGTGCCTCGTGGTCACCCTGATCTGCAGCTCCATCTCCTCTCTGCCTGGCAGGTTTACATTAAAGACATCACACACTCTCCATCTTCCTGCCCTGCTTTTTTTTTTAACCCTTTAAACGCAGACACAGGCCCAGTCCTGCATGATTTGTAGCATGCTAACTGACCAGCAGCTGTGGTGCCACAAGACAAAAACCTAAAAGATGCAAGTGACCGCAGTTCATCCTGAGGGGAGCAGGACTACCGGAACAAAGTCCTCCACAATCCATCCAGCAGGTGGAGCCTCGGTAGATTCCTCCTCTGAGGAGCGTGAACATTATCATGAAACCTTCTCACAGGTTACACGAGAGCCTCGATGTACTGGTTGGTGTACCAAAGGAACAGCTGGGACAGCACCAGAGTCAACAGGACGCCCGCACCAAACGTCTCCATAATCAGAGTTATAGAAACTTCCTCTGACCTGCAGCTGCTGATGACCAACGAGCTGCGTCTCAGCTGGATTTCAGGCACTAAATATGCAATAATCCACTGCTGGAAATAAAACAGCCATTGTTGTGTTTGCTTAAAAACTGCAGTGAGCGCGGTTTCAGGAACTGCTCTCAGAAATGAAGCTCTGTTCCTGTTAAGTCTTCAGTTTGCCACCAAAAGGCCGACAGCCCACCCTTCCCTCTGTCCTCTCAGTTTACAGTAGGAGGGGTGGGGGGGTGACCATCAGTCGGGGTTTTTACCTGCACGAGCTTAAACATGCTTCTATTTAAACATGCAGAGAAGGAGCTGTGACTGAGGCTGCGTGTCGTGGAAAGAGTCCAGGATTAAAGAGCTGCAGCAGAGCGCTTCACATGTTTGTGGTTTGAAATTAGAAGCTCCCACGGGAGAAATTATAAAGGAATTACATTTAAAAGCTCCAATAAAAGCTTTGTATAAAGATAGAATAAAGCATTTCAGTTGCTCCACAAAGAGTAAAGTTCAGCTGTGAACTGTGGATCCATTCACAGGATGTTTTTGTCTTTAAGCTCCTGTAAATCTTCCTGAATCATTGACTTTAACAGCCTGATGGGAGCTCTGCTGTTTGCTTTGCATGTTATGACAAATTCAAACTGTTTGCCATGTGACGCCTCCAAATCCCTAAAAAGCTGCTGCACTCCTGGCGACGGCGCCTCAGGCGAACGGGTCTCACGGCGGCGGCGTTAGGGTGACACGTGAACGCACGATGAGCTCAAACAGGAAACCCCAAAACAGCTTTAAAGAAGGTCGCCATCGGACGGGAGGATCCGCTCGCTCAGCGTCAGCCGGAGGGCAGAACGAGAGCAAAAACATACCGTTTTAATAAAAACTTTATGTTTGGGCGGATCAAAGCCGAAGAGGCGCGGAGGATGAGAGAGGAAGAGGATCCAAAGAGGATGATGTCATGGTCACATTAAATCCACACCAAACACAGCAGAAGATGTTGTTAGTGGATTATCCCGCCAGCTGAATGAAGAACAGATTGTCAGCGCTTCACCTGCTCTGCTGCACGGACACTGAGACCTTTCTCACCGGCTTCAGCTCCGCAGAGCAAACACGGGTCCGAGCGCGCTCGGGGAGTTCGAACTAAATTAATTCTTCCAAGAAAGAGGGCAGAAATCCAGTTATTATTATCCAAGCCTTTCAAATGCACTCGGTGTCATGTGACACTAAACAGCATCTGAGTTTAGAGCTGCAATAAATAATCCGGTCGTACATTGTTTGGGAACTGCTCCTTTGATGCAGATATTTTCTGAGGTCACATGAAAGCTGCTGACGTCCCACAGATACAAACAGAAAGGCCTCAGAGCTGCCGGGCACCGGGTCACAGCACCGTCTCATCACCTTACAGTGTACACTTACTGCTGTGAAGGGGCGGCTGCAGCCCAAACCTCATCTTTGCCTAAAGCAGCTAAAGGCTGCTCAAACAAACACAAGCTTCCCAAAGACAAACGCATCAGCTGCTCCGCCTCAAACAGGAGCGTTCCCTCTCTGTGTCAACACGAGCTAACGAGCAGTTTAACGAGGCTCCTCTCAGACTGAGGTTTGGGAAAATGGCACAAGGACGTATTTTCAATATATTCAGGTTACTTAATCAATCACGTCTTTCTAATCAAACAATGTGTTTTTCATTGTACAGTTATTGTTTATTGGACGATTGTAAATTAAACATCTTCTGGACCATCAGTTGGACTTTTTAAATTGTTACCTCGAGTTCTGGAAGGGCCACAGTCACCGCTGAATAACTGAGGACGGAGTCCATAAAATCTGCATCGTGTTTACCAGCTGCACGGCAGCTTTACGGTCTCTGAGGGACAGTCGAGGACACCTGCCCCCTACAGTAACCAACCACAGCTGAGATCTGTGTGTAATAACCAATCACAGCTGCCATCGGCGGCCCGAAGGCACTCGCGCCGCATGCAAAGACACAATTGCAGGCCACACGACACAAACAAACACATGCGAGTTCCTGTTGTTGGCTGCAGGTCCTCGGCTCGGTTCATTCCTTCGTTCCTGTTTCCTTTTACTTTGCATTTGCATGCTGTCGCTTCATTGCTGAAGCCCCGGCTCTCGTTAGGGCCTTTCCAATTCATACTAGAGAAGTTTGTGTATTAACAGAACTCAGCAGAGTCAGACGAGGGCGGTCAGTGTGGACGGCTGGGTGTATAAAACCAAAGGGTGTCAGGTACTGACAGATGCTGCTGGTGCATGTCATGCATGTCCTTTGGTGATGGAGTATTGACACGCCAGCCACAGGAAGTGGATGCTAAGGTAAAGCTGGCATTTCGAGGTGGGAACATGCAGGAGCAGATTCCACCGACTCCACAGCCTGATCAAAACCAGGACCGGGCTCGGGCTAAGAACCGGGACGTTAGTCTCTGGAGGTAAACTGTGGTGAAGTTAAGCTGGTGCGACGAAGCTGTCGTGTTTGTTTTCCATCCAGTAGTCGTGTGTTGTGCTGAGCATCATCTGCGGTGCTTTTATTGCTGCTGCGAGGCGACGCTGGAGGGACAATAAAGTGAAACGAGAGCAGCAGAAAGGTTTCAGATGTGGCGGTCGGAGCCGGGACACACTCAGTTTGTACTGTTAATTTGCTAAAACTGTCCCATCACGTGCATCAGCTCTTACTACCAAATAAAAGCAAAACGATTCCAGCAGTTCAAACTCAAAGACAATGAGAACACGGAGAAGGCCGTCCCGACATTAAACCAGCGGCTCTGCTTTCCTCATCCACTCGTCTTTTTGTTGCTTTAACAAACTGCTTTTGTAGCCTGGTTTTCATTCTCTGTCTCAAAGGCACATTTCTCTCCAGGGACGATAAAAATTCGAGCTAATTTCAAGTTGAAGTGCCATCTTAGCTGTGTCTGTCTGTCAGTCCGGGTTCCCAGGCCGGTTTATTTATAAAGAGAGCAGATAAGCGGCCCAATGTGACAGTCAAATGTTCCCGTCCCCAAATACCAACATGCCAACGAGACCACAGTTCAGAAACTCGCAGGAATCCAAGTTTCTGTCGCAGCGAAAAAAATGCGAGTCCGAGGAGTTTTTTAACGTGACCGTCCACCAGAGTCCTGCTGCTGCTCAGCTCCATCATCCACCATCAAGCACACAGGTCCTCTGAATCTGAGGCAGCAGCAGCAGCTCGGGGGGGCTTCCCTTTAAAAAGCACGTGTTGCATTAGACGGAGCGCTGATGAAATCCTGTATGTGTCATCTGTGAGGCTGTCAGGGGTAAAACTGTGGTCACTAAAAACAAAACGCCAAATCCAAACATTTTAGCGTGAGCTTGGATAGAGACGACTTTTAAGGAGTTTCTAGGAGCACTAATTAACAGCTATCTATGGATGCAGACTGACCCCAGCTCAGCACTCTCATCCAATCATGGTCACTTCTGAATCCACAAAAGCAACATGGCAGCATCCAAAACACTCATGTGGAGCCTTGGGGCGGCTCAAAGAAAGGTGAGGTATACCTGTGGCACGTGTCATGGCTGAAGCTGTTAATGTGGAGCGCAGCTGCAGATGGAGCTCATGTTTCAGAGCCCCCTCTCGCTCCGCGTTCACACGTGATGAATTCACAGATTAAAGCGCTTTAAGGACAAACTGTGGCTGGACGAAGATAAACCAGTGAAGCTGCAGCTGTTTTTGATCTGCGTGTCTCTTTATCTCTGCAGGAAAAGTCTTATCAGAATCGTTAAGGTAACAACTTCCCTTTAACGTCACAACACATTAACAGCATTTAGGAATGACTGGGCTCTCTTCACACTGGGAGCCTCCCAGTGCAGCCAGCACTGAAACTCCTGTTTGTGGTAAATATAAACCTGATTGTTTCTCTGCGCGGTTCATTCAGGGACAGCCGCTGAGGCTCAGATAGATTCCTCCTCTCTTTCCTCCCCCGGTCCTCCCTCTCCGTCTAAGCTCGCTGCCTCCTCGTCCTCCCCGATTCCTCCCAGTGGAGCGACACAGCAGAGAGAGGACAAACAAAGAGACGTCTCACTCTCAATTTTTTTGCTTGCTACAGACACCAGCTCACTTTCTTCTAATCGCTTCATTTATGCCACGCTGGGATTGAGGCCCTGAGTGCCGCCTCGTGTTTTCATGAAGAGATTTCTGAAAGTGTTGGTGTTGCATCTAATCAGCTGGTCTGCTGACTTCAGATCTGGGGGGCAGTTTTTGTTGGAAGCAGATATCTGGACTGATTTCTGTCCATTCATCCTTGTTTATGGGAGCAGAAAAAACTGCATTTCAGCAAATGCGACCACTCTGATGTTCTCCTCTTGGACTGTTTAGCTGCACGCAAACACAGCTGGACAACAAGGAGAAAGCAGACAGTCTTTGGTACCTGAAAGACTTCGGCCCACAAACATCCACATGGAAGTTCACTAGAACTAGAGAAGCTGTAAGGCAGCTGGAGGATGAGGGGGAGCTGTTGGGGACTAAAGTTTCATACGTGATTTTTGGTGCGGCAGTTTTTCCCTGTAGGTGTTCCAAAAATCACCATAAGCATCCACCGGGTCATCGACGGCCGGGAGGATGGGAGGAAGTGATCATGTCTCCATCCATATCTACACTTGTGCATTCCCCTGTGGGTCCGCACGTCTTCCGGTTCTTTCAGGCGGTTTGTGTGTCTCTGCTCGGAGGGTCTGGACACAATCTGTAGTTGTTTACTATCGAGTGATTCATCTCCGCAGACGCAGAGCATCTCTGACGGCCGGTCACACATCAAAGCAGAGCCAAACGACGCGGCGGGACGACGACAACAACGGCCTCAAACCAGCAGCGGCCTCGCGGCACAACTGTAAACACGCCATTAACACGCTAACGCCACGTCACGCTAAAGACGTGATGGACAGGGAGGGAGAGTCAGGAGGAAAGATCATCAGGAGCAGACAAGGAGAAGATGAAAAGATGGAGTGAAAATAACACAAAGAAAGAATAAACAGAGAAGAATAAGATGGAAAAAGGGAGTTATTGCCAAGAAAAGATGAGAGAAGAAGGAAAGGGATCAAAAGAGAAGATGTGGGAAGAGAAAAATGGGAGTGAGAGAAAGGAAAACAGAGCGAGGAAACATGCTAATTGTAGTTTATTTTCATATCTTACAGATGTTTTTGTCCTATCAGCTGCTTCTATTCACCGTTTCCTCTCAGTTGTTGGAGGTCAGTGAACCTGAACCTGAGCTCATCTCACGGATGCTAGTTTGAATCCCCAGACAGAGGCAGCCACCAGAATAGACCAACAATGACCGGTTTATTCTGTCTGCCAAAGGAGCGAAGGGTAGCTCGAGGTTAGAGGGAGCAGCAGAGAGCGAGAGGGGAGATGAAAGTGGACTGAGGAATGTCGCTAATGATGTGTTCAATTAAGTTCAATTAGCCTAATTGTCCTCTGTGTGTGGGGAGAGGAGGGGGGAAGATAAACAGGGATGGAGGAGAGGAATTTAAACAGAACGGGCTTATGGAAAGAAAAGGGCGCACAGATGGATATTGTGCCGGAGCTGCTAAACGGAGGTTGACACTTGGTCTCCGCCAAGAATCCAGTTGTCCCTCTGCTTCTCTGCCTGCCATCTCCGTCGCCCAAAATAATTACCGAGGTCCCTGAATGCCTCGGTTATTTCTAACAAAGCACAGGACTGGCAGGGTGAAAAGTATTCTCATGCCGGGTCAAGTAACATCTTAGAAAAACAAGGTTTCATCAGATCCGGGGAAAGGTCCTTTTTTCCTGCTTTAGCCTATAAAGAACCTCAAGACTTAGAATAAGACCAGAGAATCCAAGAAGGTCAAAGACGAGAGCTGGACGAGTCCAAAACTAAACTTGAAACTGAAACTAAACATGTCAGCGTTATCTGGGAGTGTTTTCACTTTAACAGAAGAAGGTGGTGGTATCAAAAAGACCCGTGACTTTCAACCAGGAGACTCCAGCTTCACGGCGTTCCCAAACTACTTCCCGACAGTCTGTAGTTGTAGGATGTTGGAAAAATGGGGTCGTTTTACTGTATGATCAGTTTCATCCTATATTTGGGCCGGTAGGGTGATGGTGTGAAGTACTGACCAAAAAACACCTGTTTGCTTCATGAGCCTTATCACCCAAAACCCAGAGAGGGAGGAGGCCGGGGCGGATGGATGGGTGGGCTCTGGTGATGAAGCTGCTGTCTGTCTCCAGGAGTCAGTCGATTCTGTTTTGTTTTGATCCAAACTCTGAGCTTCACAAGCAAAAAAACATTTTTGGGCCAAAACCTGAAATTTCAGCCACAGCGCTGTCACATCACAGCGACGTGCTTCAGTCACATGACTGTGTCACATGACCCTGACTTCACTTTTAAAGTGTTTCAGTCAATGACCGCCCCTCCCTGAGCCTGGTTCTGCTGGCGGTTCCTTCCTGTTAACAGGGAGTTTGTCCCGCTGTCACCAAGTGCTTGCTCATGCGGTGACATATTCAAAGTTAAAAAAAGGGAAAAAAAATAACCAATCAGTGTAAATTAGCCTTAAACTTTGCATCGCCTGTTCAGAAAATCTCTGCATGTGCGGAAAGCAGCCTCACTGATCCACCTGAGAGGGCGGAGCTTGTGTAAGCACACGCTGAGCATTTACAGCAGCTGTTTTCACAGAGTAAATGTTCAGTTCAACAGCAGCTACTGTAACACAGATTTATTCCACACAAAAATGACTTCATAAAGTCAGCCTGTGTAGACTTGTTCTGCCCTCTACTGGCTGATAAATCTGCCATCCATCCAACCATCCATCCAACCATCCAACCTTCCATCCATCCATCCATCCATCTATCCAACCATCCATCCATCCATCCATCCATCCAACCAACCATCCATCTATCCAACCATCCATCCATCCATCCATCCAACCATCCAGCCTTCCATCCATCCATCCATCCATCTATCCAACCATCCATCCATCCATCCAACCATCCAACCTTCCATCCATCCATCCATCCAACCAACCATGCATCCATCCAACCAACCAACCATCCATCCATCCTCTTCCTCCAGTTCACAGTCACTGGGGGGGGCTATCCCAGCTGCCACAGGGTGAGAGGCATAAATTTATGAATGTAGCACTTTATTTAAGTTTAAAAACAGCAGCAGCAGCAGGGCTGACCAGAGTGCTGAACAATAACACCAAACATAAAAGACAAACACACACAGATGTGGCAGAAAATTGTTGGTGGTGCTAAAAACATGTGGACTGGTGAGTATTTAATGATTCAGAGCATAAAGTACAAACTGATATCAAACTTTTTGGGACTTTAAGTGGACGTCTGGACCGTCTGTTGGGTCCTTTGTGTGATTTCATTTGTGCAGAAAGTTCAAAGTGAGCTTTTTCTTCAGTCGGTGTTTTCTGCCTGTAATCTGAAGGAGCGCCTTTGGTACTGTTAGATTCCAGCAAGGCCATTCATTTGCCTTGAACGGGGCTACAGCTGCTGCCAGCCAACAAGGTCCAGCAGTCAGAGGAGCATAATGCAGCCCGAGAGGCGAAAGCCGGGCCGTAAATCTGAGTCTGAGGAGAATCAGTGCACACGTCAACAGGCCTGGTTCTGAAATGTGGTTGTAATGCATAATGAGGTTTAGCTGTGATTCACAGTGAATAGGCTGGAAAGCTAAAGCAGAGGTTTGGGCTGCAGGGTCGTGGGTCTCTGTTTAGTTGTGGCACATTTCGATTTTTATTTAAACAGCAGCGACGTGCCGCCTGACAGCGGAACCGCCTCACAAACGCTCCAGAGCTGAAGCTACTTTGGGGAACGTGATTGGCTGTTTCTAACTCTGCAAACGACATCAAATTCTGTGTTTTCCTTTCAATAAAAGCTGCTCCTCTCCGCCTGTTTGCACAGATCCACTTCATAAAAATCTTTTCCATCTGCTGTTCCAGACTCTCGCCTACAGAAACTCAAACAGAAAATCCAGAGGAGGAAGAAGAAGACGTCACAGTCCCGCCCACACTGCTCGACTGACAGGTGAGCTGCTGGAATCGGGACCGCAGCTCCGACCGACCGCGGGCTGTCGCGGCGGATCGCTGAGCTCACTCAGGTGAGCTGATGTGATTATTGGGCGCTGCTGTAAACCTGGACTGAGCTGATCTGACGGGAGGAAAACTGACTGCTCGTCACACCTGAACTCTGTGGCTGATTTAGGAGTTTGCAGGAGCATACATCAGTCTGGAAGCTGACGGGACGCTGGCCGACTGAAACGCACACTTTTTAACTGAGGGGAAAAACTGGAGTTACGAGGTTTTCCCAGGACACAGTCATATGGTTTCAGCCCACAGGAAACCTCACAACTGTGAGCGCCGCGACCCGGTACTGACCCGGATTTAAAGGTGCTGAAAGCATGTAGAAAACGGGCAAAGTGGGACCTGCAGCAGGTCTGAGGGTCAAAGGTGACAGCGCAGAGGAAGAACACAGTTAACACCTGACCTCACTCTGTCCGGGGGGGGGGGGGGG
>JAVDPK010002682.1:276201-292603 GCA_034780415.1 Cichlasoma orientale | reverse complement strand
GTGTGTGTGTGTGTGTGTGTGTGTGTGTGTGTGTGTGTGTGTGTGTGTGTGTGTGTGTGTGTGTGTGTGTTTGTGAATGACACAGGATGTAAAAGAGAAAAGAAATCCTTTGGTGCTTGAGAATATAGTGAGTGACAGCTCTTAAAATTCAGTAGCTGGTACTAAAAAATGAGGATAAGTGTAAAGAGAGAATATGGTCTTTTAAAGGTTCAAAAACCACAGATTCACAAAGGTGCAGAGGGTTGGAGGGTAGAAGAGTGAGAGGAGAGTGTCAGGAGACAGCACTTAGAGATGGCGGGGTGTGTGACAGAGGATGATAGAAGAGAGCAGGAGGGATAAATCTTTCATCTGAACATTGCTGGCGGGCTCCTTTTTTTATGAGAAATAGGAAACACAATCCAATATTAATATCAGTGTGCGCATGTGGGTCTTTTTGCAAATGCGTGCGTGAGTCAGCCCGGGCTCTGACCAGCAGTAGCTGTGGCTGTGCATTTCATTAGCTCTCCTCCAGGCTGAAACCAAAGGCAACCGCGAGTTTTTGGAAGATAGAGAGAGCAGCGCAATCAAATGAGAATAAAGACTCATTTGACTCATCTTAGAAAAAGAAAAAGAAATGGGCGGTGTCGGTGCATGTGCGGGTAAAACTTAAAAGATCTTAATTGTAATAAATAAGGGAGAGAAATGGAGAGAGTGAATCAAATGAAAAGTGAGTCACTGAAGAGACGTAAAACAAAATGTTGGAAGGAAAGACAACAAAGCCGCAGCTGCATTGCTGCTCCAGTCCAATCTTATGATTGATTTCTTTCATTATTTCGAAAACTTTTTGTTTCACCTGCAGAATGTGTCAACTAAACTAAGAGGGCGAATACAAATTACATCATGTTAGTGGCTTCAGGGGTCCTGAAATATGATCCGCGCTGTGGATGCTGCTGGAAACTTTGAAAAGCACATCTAACAGAAACCATATTCACTAGCTGCAAGGCTAAACAAGTATGCCGCTTCAATTAAATAAGCGGGAAGGCAAAAGAGTTCAAGCACTCTCTAAATTTAATTTAAAGTAGTCATAGTTCCAGTTACCGAATTATCAACCACAGCAACTTGGTGGATTTTTAAAAACTGATATAAATCATTGTTGGGTTTCACAAGAGTCTTTTTATTACTGCCAGCTCACAGAGAGCCCAGAGTTTGTGTTCACATCGACCGGAGTTTCCTGTACTGGTTGGAGTCTTTGAAGTATCCTGTTGTTGCGGCACGTGAATTCTGCAAGCTGAATTTAGAAAACCTGGGCAGGTCCTTAGCTTGGTTATAAGAAATCTAAATACGCTAATTGGAGAACACTAAAGTAAAGTACTGCTGCATGCATGCATCTCACCAAGGTTTCTGAGTGTTGCCTGCACAGGCAGACCTTCAGCCAGCTGATGCAACAGTAACACAATCAATAGTGTTTGCAAATTGCATCTTGCACTGGAGGGATAAGGAAACAGAAATAAGCATGAGGTGCATAATCTCCCCTTCAAGGTCGTCTCTTGTGTACCTCTGAATGGCATGTGCTAATTTCAGAGTGCTCCATGACCTACTCAGGTCTTTGTCAGATTTGTCTCCCTGTATCTGCTTTGTTTTCCTCAAAGCAACACTCAAGCTGAAGGGTTCCTGTTTGGGTACACTGGGCGAGTTCCGGTCGTTACCACGATTGCTGGAAGCAGAGCAGCGTTGCCCAGGGAGATTACCTAAAAGAGAAAATCAACCAAATCTTAATCAGTTTTTTTTTATTCTTATGGGCAGTTGCAGAAATATATCAGCACCCATTATATTAAGTTCCATCCATCCATTTTCTTGTGCTTGTCTAATTCAGAGTCATGGTGGCAATGGGCGAACATGCAAACCCCAGGTACGGGAGCCCTAGGCGGCCAGCAGATTCAAACCCAGGACCGTCGTGCTGCTAGGTGAAAGTCTTTAACACCGCACCACCCTTGTGCCTGGTATTAAGTTTACCTTAATTTAAATGAAACAAAGCATCAAATGACATGTTGTACTTGTCATGTAACCGTTCTTATTTTGTCTCGTTTTTGTCAGTGGCCTTCAAAGTCGCCTTATTGCAATCCAACTGAAGACCTGCTTAATGTTTTAGAGAGTCCTCCTCCGTGATGGAAACATCTGCTTAGGGAACATATTTTGAATGGATGCTGTTCAGCTCTTAAGTGTCAGAGACCCGGATGGCGCGTCAAGGACCATTAAAATGGATCGAGTACTGTAACCATCGTCATCTTACTGAAACACTTTAAAGCGGCTTTGCAAGCATGCCTAAAGTTCTAGATCAAAAAGAGTGAAAATGAGTCATAAATACCAAACCAAGCCAACTGAAGTGGGCTGAGTCGAGCTTTAAATGGAGAGAGAAGGGTGAAAAAGGGAGAGAGACTGGAGGAAAATAACAGAAATAACTAGAATTCCTGGTGGACTCGAATGAGTCAGTGGCTGAGCTAAACGCACAGACGGGCAAAGTAAGAAATGCACACACAATCTATGGCTAGCCAGCTTACAGCTAACCTCTGAGGTTAGGCAGTCGGTGGCTTCTCGCTTTGGCTGTCTGGGGGTGAATTTAACATAAAGTGCAAATTTCTGTTTACACCAAAATCGTCAAGTTCTTTGGTTCATGACCAAATACCTGCAAAATCCGCAACACATTCCCACCAGCCTGAGCTATACGCTACTTTATTTTGCCACTAATTAGCTATTGTTAGCTTGATAGCGGCTACTGCCAATGTCACGTTATCGTTAGCTTGATAGCGGCGACTGCTGATGTCAGTGTCCCCATTTCTTGAATATGATCCCCGTCTTCATAACACAGGCCAGCGCAGTTGTATCTACCAACAAATGTTCCTTGTACTTCATTTGTAGAAGTGTTCTGTAAAAAAACCCCTCAAACAAACAAACAAACAAACAAACAAAAAAAACAGTAGTAAACTTTCATCTTCACCCTTTTCACTGCCTTATTATTATTATCTCCTTTTTTGCTCATCCAGCGAGTCCTGAAAACGAGTCTTAAAATAGTCCTTTACATTTGTGTATTAATTTTTCAGAGACACATGCAAAAAATGTGTTTTAATTCCTCCAGTTTCTAACAGCTTTCAATCCCGCTGTGGATTTTATGATGTGTATTTCTATTTCTTCATTTGCATTTAGCTCATGTTGTTATCCAAAACGTCAATGTTTTATAAATGACGATGAATAATTAAATGCAAACAATCACCTCTGAGAATACAGGAAAATCCTCAAAGTAAATCTATTTTAATTATTCCATTAAGCTGATATAGATGAGTCACGATGTCAGTAAATATATAGCTGGGTGTGACACGTGGATTTTTTGGGAGCGCTCTCGTATCATTCACGTGGATCTCGCTACACGATCACACACATACACACACACAGACTTTTAAAAAGCCATACTTCACAGAAACAGTGTATCCTATGGGACTCTGTATGAAGCCTGAGGTACTTGAATCAAAGTCTCAGCACACATGCAGAATATGAAACATCTGTCTCGCCCACCGCCTGATTAAGAAGTCTGCTTCGATGATGCTTCCAACAGACTGAAGATAAAGTGATATGTATGTGGGACATTTCCACAAAATTTGGGACTCTGTGTAAAATGTGAATTCAGTGATTTCTAATAAAGCCTACAGGCATGCCGCCACGTAATTAGAATTTATCATAACGATGTTACAGAAAGCAGTACTGTGGATATTAGTGATCTTGCATTTAATGCCACCAGGTATGATTCTTTAGTGGAAATCACTGCGTGAAGTTCAGAAAAAAAACTCTACCATGCCAAGAAATACCAAGAAGATCTGCAAGCGCTGCCGTCTTCTGTCTCAAGCTCAGTTAAGATGGACTGAAGTGAAGTCTGTCCAGTGAATAATTAATTTTTTTTTAATGATACATCCAGGAGGTTAAAGATGAGATGGGTGGTCATCATTAACAGCACATGGTTCAAAAACTATCAAAAGCAGGGGGATGCATTAGAATGGCATTGGTAAGTTGCAACATTGTGAAAGCCATGTAATACTGAGCTACAGTAACATACAAAGGTCTTGAGCCGCTCCTCGTTTCTTTATATTTTGCTTCCAAGGAGCCAGCCTTTATTGTTTGAAGTGGTCTTGAGCAATAATTCTTCAGGCTTTCTGAAGGTCTTTGAAAGTTTTTCTTTGGACAGTCGCTGTTATTTTTCACTCATTTTCACTCTAGTCCTTGGATCGGACCATTTTTAGCAGAATGATTCTTTTTCTTTGTTAAGCCATGTGACCTATGACTCATTCAAGCATTAACCTAACTTAAAGGAGGGGCCAGTGTTGTGTCAACACATAACCAACAACTAATTTTTAATTGTATTTTTAGGTATTTTGTTATTAACAGCCTGTCACAAAATAAATAAATAAATAAAAATTTGTTCTCAGGCATAAAATTTTATTTTTGCACCAACAAGGAAATTCCCAAGAATGTACACGGACATGTAACAACCACGTAACGTAGATGCAATGTTGCCGTTTGTTTTGAGATCAGCTACTAATCATTATATATATCATTTTTAAGGATTTGAGTAAAGAATAAAGGTGGTCACACCAAATATTGACTTTCAAACTCTGTTTTTACCCTATACACTGTAGTTCTATGATTTTTTAAATTTGTTTGTTTTTGGATGTTTCAATAAATTACTTCACCTATTTTCCATTTTCCTAGCAAAATATGAAATACAAAGTGGCTCAACACTTTTGCACAGTACTGTATATGCAGGTTTTGGAGCAATATGCACTGCCATTCAGATGACAGAAAAGGCTTTGCTCATTTCAACAGGTCAATGTCAGGCCACACTGGGCATGTATTACTAAAGCACGTTCCTAGTACAGAGTGTGGCGAAAAGAAGAGGTGATGCAACATAGTAGTAAACATGCTCCCGTCCCAGATTTAAAAAAAAAATTGTATCACTACCAAAAAATTCTGAATGAGCCGATGGCTTTTTAAATTAAATATTGGGTTTACATGATTTGCAAGGGCTGCACAGTGGCACAGTAGCTAGCACTGCCCCCTCACAGCAAGGACATCCTGGGTTCAAATGTGGCTGCCAGCTGGGGCCCTTCTGTGTGGGGTTTACATGTTCTGTCCGTGTCTGTGTGGGTTCTTTTTCCAGCTTCATGCCGCAGTCCAAAGACATGTTAGTTTAATAGGTGATTCTAAATTATCTCTATAGTGTGAATGGTTTCTTTATGTCACCCTAAATTGGATAAGCCTCTTTCTCAAAAAACAAGCAGAAGAAAAAATATTACCAAGTGTGTTCTGAAGCCAAAATGAAATTGAGCATTTAAGAAATCTAAGTGAAATTTTTGATCAGTCTGGCGATCTGAAGATACCCTGGGTTTACCTCTGAATAGGCTATGACTCCTCCATGAGCAATTCACAAATAACAGCTCTTCCAATACTTTTATTAAAGGGATTTGAATGACAAAATATTGTGTCACTTGATGTGGTAACTGTTCTGAATAGCATTTTGCGTGTTTGTGAGGTTTGGAAAGACGAGTCTGTCTCCTGAGTAACTGTGTGAACTCAATGTTCCCTGTGAAAAAAGTTCATTTTGATTTGTGAAAGTGTGAATAGGGTTCTTCAGAGAGCCTTCATCTCTACATTGTCACTGGATTTGAGACAGACTTGAAGCTTTCAGCTGAAAGCTCGGAGTACAGAGGCGATCTCACGGAGAAAAGAGCAAAACTCAATTTGGAAAGTGCTGAAATTAAGGACACGGAAGTCTTTCTACAGCAGAGGCAATATAGCCATGCTTACTGTCAGGAAAAATTTAGATTTTCCCAGAATGCTGTCTTTAAAATCAGGTTTTCAAACGTACTCAAATGCTGTAGGGATGGGATGTCACCTTTAGTGGATCTCTGTGTAATAAATTATTTCTTTGCTATACACTAAATGCACTTATTTGCCTTTACTCGTGACAGAAAAGAATGAAGTCATACAGGGCAAATCCATTATCTAAAAAAAAAAAAAAAGCTTGGGTTAAAAGGGACGAGTAAACACATTGATTTGTGACCAGATCACTTTAACCTGGCACCACTCCTGGTGGCAAGATGGGAAAGAAGACAACTGGGTAAAGGCCGGATACTGGACAGAGTCTCTTCTTATTCCTCTGGGAAACCCGGGAACAACAGCTGAGAGGCGTCAGGAGCATTTAAAAGGTTTGTGTGCATCACTCTTTAAGATGGAAACTTCTGTGCTTCGTGAATGAATTACAAGGTCAAATAAGAACAGAAGCAGGTGAAGGAATATGAATCTTTATGAAGAATATGTTCTGCTCGAGGCTGGCATTTTGTTATTTTTGATTTTGTTTTGCTCTACATTTTATATTCTGCTAACAATTTTTAAAAAAAAAAAAAGCTTTTATACCACAGTTTTCATTCTCTTTTCTCCCCTTCATGCTTCCACCTCTCCTGACCCTGTATCACTCTCTTTTCAATAGGATGATGTGGCGTATGCGCCGGCGCTCCAGGACAATCTGTCTGTCCTTGGCCTTCATCACCATTTTCTTCCACCTCCTCCTGGCTCTTGTTTCTTTTTCCACATACCACCAGCCTTGTGGCATCCCACTGCTACCCAGGGCACACGTCCTGCGAGACCTGGCACACACCAACTACACCTCTGTGGTGATCAGAGATCCAGCTGGGCCACCAACTGATACTATACAAAGAGATTCTTCCTATGAAGCTGCCAAGAAGACGGTTAAGAGTAATGCACGACTGCTTTCCGACAAAGGCTTGTTGATGAAAGAAGGTAAAAATGTCTCAATTGAGTCAGACTTGTTAAAGCTGGAGGCGCTTTTTGGCCATCCGCTCTACAACATGCCCAGCCCTCCTATCCCTGAAGAGGACTGGCTGCTGAGAGTGAAACCAAAGGTCAAGGCGAGTGAGAAGAGCTCCCAGATGTGGTCAGTATGATACAGTTAATGTGCAAAAGACTGTGTGCAGGTGGACTGTGTGTTTCCTTTGACAGCATCAAAAACTACCTTAACTTCCCCAAACCACTTTCCTTAGTTCATGTTCAGTTCAGTTCTGCTTTGTCACTGGAAGAGTTCATACAGTTAGGTCCGTGACCTGCTGGACAAAGACAGAATTTTTGTTGTTTTGGCTCTGTACACGTCACGGTGGATGTTAAACAATTAATATGCGATTGAAGTGCAGACTTTCAGCTTTCATTCAGTGGGTTTTATTAGAAAAAAATGCATTAACTGTTTATGAATTACAGACATATTTATAGACATATTTATTCCCTTGAGATGCTCTGCCAGGCCTTTACTGCAGCCACATTCAGCTGCTGCTTCTTTGTGTTTCTGTCTCCAGTTTTTGTTTAATAACTGAAAAACGTGCTCAATAGGGCTGAGATAAGGTGACTGACTCATTGAAGAACATTTTATTTCTTTGGCTTGAGAAACTCTTGGGTTTCTTTTGCAGCAAGCTTAGAGTCATTATCCATTTGCACATTCTGATCATTGCAGCGTTTGGCTGGATCTGAGCAGAGTATTCATCCTGCTGCCTCTGTCAGCAGTCGCATCACCAATAGACAGTACTGCTGTGGTTCTGCTGACAGTCATACAGGCCCGTGCCATAGCATTGCCCCTCACCATGTTTGACAGATCATGTGGTATGCTTTGGCATCTCTTCCCATTGATCTGGTACAGGATCATCATCTGTCCAAAGAATTTTTTTCCAGTACTGCGCCAGTTTTTAGATGTTTTCTGCCACAGTTATGTTTACATTATTATATTATATAATGTCTCTTGATTGTAGACTTTGACAATCATGTGCCTGCCTCCTCAAGAGTTGTTTTTCTTAACCGTGGAGATAATTCTGTTACTGTGCACTTTTCTGTGGTCTTTCAGGCCTTTTGGTGATATTGAACTAGCCCTTGCATTCATTCTTTTTAAGATTACACCAGATTGCTGCTTGACTCCTAAAGTCTGATAGATGCATTTAATTTTAGCAGCAAAATCATTCTGGTTTCAGTGTTTCACAGTAATTCTGGTTATATTGCACTTCTCTGTATAGCCCTCTGAAAACATGTACAGTCAAGATTTTCACCAGATGGGTGAGACTGCAGGGAGCAGACGCACTATCTTGTTGCTGCCGACAGTGTTGCTGTATGTACTCAGCTACTGGAGCCCATGTTTATGTAGTCTAAGCAAAGCTAAGCATATAGGCAACAGTCTTTGCAGGCACAACAAGAAATGTGTGTGACCTGCTTGGGTTAAAAATGCAAGATGCCATGCTGGCTGAAATACACTGTATGGCTGCAACAGTATGCTACAGTTGGTACTGATGAAAGCACTTCCAGTTGGCTCCTATTTTACATTTTGGCCTCGCTTTCAGACATTTGGTGTTGACGTCTCTAATTACACTTCTAGAAGACGAAAACCTACTTGAGTAACAGCAATTTATCCGCAACTCGAGGAACGGCTTCACTTCGGCTGTCTTTGCCCTGCTCGGTTCTGCTGCGTGTGTCTGTTTAACAGCGAAGGGACACGCACACACTGTGAAACAGCGAGCAGAGGAGAGCAGGAAAACAGTAACTGTAAAACTGAAATGAAAAAGTGCTCATAAATGACGTAAATAACACAAATGAATGCTCCACACGCCACTCTTCTGTCTCACTTTTATAATGCAGTGTGAGAGGTCACTCTTAGTCTCTTTTTGAATAGCGGCATGGATTGCAGCTCTCCGGTTATGAATGGTCATGACTGGATGAATGAGAGTCTAATTTTAAAATGCTTGGCTGAAGTAAAGCAGCGCTCTGTAGGGGCAGTTCATTCACCAAATGCAGTCCTCATTCAGGGTGAGTGCCAGCCAGAATGGCTACGAGGACGTCCACTGGAACAGCAGCAGCAGCAGCCACCCTCCATGGCTGCGTTTTCACCTGGGCATCTCCCGCTGGCAGCTCTACCCCCATCGTGACCCCAACATGGAGCCCCTGACACAACAGCTCGCCACGCACCGCATCGTCAGTGCAGGTGTGACACTCAGCTTCTGAGTTGTGTTTTCTTTTGGGTGATCCGTATGCCGGTATGCCTTTTGCATTTATTCAATGGTATTACTCCCTCAACGTATGGTAAAAGCAGAGCCTGATGCTATTACACTAATCACATGCTGATCATGCGCCACAGCTGAGGTGCCAGACAACCACAGGCTGGGTGTTTTCAGAGTAGACAAACAGAAGCATCTGAATCAGTTTTAGGTGAGATAAATAAATCAGTGCATTAAAGACTGCAGTCTGCTTATTGCGGTGACTTGATAAGAAGTAGCTCTAACAAAACTGACATTAAAATTACCCACAAACCAGTGCCTGTGCCTGGGCTACACGGAGGGCAGCAGAATAAAGAGCAGGGTTGTTGTGAGTATGCGACACCTGAGGTTTGGGGCTAGCCTTTCAATCTTAGATTCACTATGAAGTTCTTCTGAAATGAAAGCCACAGTGAGGGACCTTGTGTGTTCAGCAGAGGATGGGCAGGAATACGCGAACAACTGACCATGTAGCAAACATAAAAACGTACGTTTCTTTGCTTTCTTTAAGTCGTCACTGTGTGCGCTCTGTGAAGTTTGAGGGGACTTTCTGGATGCTCCACACAGAGAAATAACTTGTCAGACAGTGTAACAGGATAGAAGATGAGTGATGCCTGTCATTAAGTACAGCGCTGTGAAGAGGCATTTGTCGCCTTCCTGATATCTTAGTTTTTTCACATTTGTGACACTGGAAAGAGTTACAAAGCCTTATTTATCCAAGGCTTTGGGACTCCAGAAAACCACAGTGAGAGCCATTATCCACACATGGAGAACATCAGACCAACAGTCAAACATGGTGGTGGCAGTGTGATGGTCTGGGGCTGCTTTGCTGCTTCAGGACCCGAATGACTTGCCATAATTGATGGAACCATGAATTCTGCTCTCTACCAGAAAATCCTGAAGGAGAAAGTCCGGCCACCAGTTTGTGCCCTGAAGCTCAAGAGCACTTGGGTTATGCAGCAGGAGAATGATCAGAAACACATCAGCAAGTGCACCTCTGAATGGCTCAGAAAAACTAAATGAAGGTTTTGGAGTGGCCTAATCAAAGTCCGATTAAGATGCTTTAGCGTGACCTTTAACAGGTCGTTCGTGCTCAAAAAACACAAAAACTAAGAAATCAGGAAGGGGGCAAATATTTTTCACAGCACTGTACGTCTATCAGATAAAATATCATATCACAATATATTTAATTGCGTCCTCTTGTGATACAAATATGGTGCCAAATATTAGTATTTTTATTTAAAATGCTTGTGCTGTAAATTACTCACCAAAGTCACCCCTTAATGTCTCCTCTTACCTAAATGAACAGAAGGTAACTAAAAAGAAACTCACAGGAGGAAAGTGATGAATGGCAGTGAAAAGTGAATCCCACATACACACTGTGAATAAATGTTCCAGTTTTTTGCTTTTTTTAGATGTATTTTTTCTTCCACAGATATAATGTGATACCACAGTTACCATGGGTAATGTATTGTGATAGTAACACACTGAGAAGTACTGCATAGTCCTGCAAAGACAGTGAAGTGGAGTCTTGATCTTATTATCAGAGCAGCTCCATTAACTTTGTTGCTCAGTCATTCAACAGCAAAGTTTCCTGAGGTTACACACCTTAAACTACCAAACTGACATTGAGCGCAGGCAGAAAAACCCCGAGTGCTGACGAAGGATGTGTTTCATTGATTGGATTTGAGGTTTAATTTGTAGTAGGAACAAAATGTTATTTCAGCTTTAAAAGACAGCATAGCCTTGGTTGAACGAGCAGGGCCATAAACAGGCTGGGATGGGTTTGTTATCTTGTGTGGCATGTGAATGAATCTTCATGCAGCCTTGTCCAAAGCACAAGGTTGCACACTCCACGTGTGTAAATAATTCCAGAAGAGATTCACTAAGATTCGTTAAAACGTCAGCTGTTTGTTTGAAGCAGGGTTACACGCGTAACTGTGGAAAGCTTTAAGCTTTTGTGTATTTGTAAATTCAGTTCAGTATCACTTAGGTTTAGATCGATCAAACTTCTGTATGATTATTTCATAAG
Source organism: Cichlasoma orientale (assembly GCA_034780415.1). Taxonomy (NCBI): domain Eukaryota; kingdom Metazoa; phylum Chordata; class Actinopteri; order Cichliformes; family Cichlidae; genus Cichlasoma; species Cichlasoma orientale. The sequence goes on along the minus strand of JAVDPK010002682.1, from coordinate 281,470 downwards.
GTCAGTCCAGAGTAAAATACTAATAAAGGACAGGGTTCTTTGTTAAAATGTTGTGGTTTATTCTTTTCTGTATATCCATCCATCCATCCGTCCTCCACTTATCCAGTTCAGGGTTGTGGGGGATGTAGCCTGTCCCAGTTGTCATAAGGTGAGAGGCGGGCTCCTCCCTGGACAAGTCTGTTACAGGGCTATGAGATATTTGTGTTTTTCTATAATATTCACAGGCCCGTGAAAGTCCTGTGAAAAGCTAAGTACACCCTATAATTCATGATTTTGTAGGCAATAACCTGAATAATCATTTTCTGTGGCTTTATCAGTCTCTCACATCATTGTGGAGGAACTTTGACCCACTATTCTTTACAGCATTGCTTCAGTTCATTGAGGTTTGCAAGCATTTGTTTGTACACAGCATTCTTAAGGTGCCACCACAGCATTTCAGTCAGGTTGAGGTCTGGACTGGATCATTGCAACACCGTGACTCTTTTCTTTTTCACCCATCCTGTTGAAGATTTGCTCCATTCTTGGGATCACTGTCCTGTCCCATGACCCAAGTTTAACTATGGGGCAGATGGCCTCACATTTGGCTCTAGAATACTTTGGTATAAAGAGAAGGTCGACTCAGTGACTGCAAGGTGCCCAGGTCCCGGTCCTGTGTTTGATTTTCTCCAAACATGGTGCTGTGCATTATCGCCGAACATCTCTACTTTGGAAGTACTACTACTAAGTACTACTAGAATCAGCACCTCTAAGCCTGAGGCCATGGTCCTCAGCCGGAAAAGGATGGAGTGCCCTCTCTGGCTCAGGAACAAGTTCCTGCCCCAAGTGGAGGAGTTGAAGTATCATCCCAAGTATCTCGAGGTCTTGTTCACGAGTGACGGGAGAAGGGAGTGGGAGATCGACAGATGGATCGGGGCTGCGTCTGCAGTGATGTGGATGCTGCCGGTCTGTCATGGTGAAGAGGGAGCTGAGCATAAAAGGGAAGCTGTCGATCTACGTTCCTATCCTCACCTACGGTCACGAGCTTTGGGTAGTGACAGAAAGAATAAGATCGCAAATACAAGCAGCAGAAATGAGCTTCCTCCGAAGGGTGGCTGGCCTCTCCCTTAGAGATAGGATGAGGAGTGCGGCCATTCAGGAGAGGCTCAGAGTAGAGCCGCTGCTCCTCCACATCAAGAGGAGCCAGTTGAGGTGGCTCGGGCATCTGATTAGGATGCCTCCTGGGCGCCTCTTGGGTGAGGTGTTCCAGGCATGTCCTACTGGGAGGAGGCCCTCAGGTAGACCCAGGACACGCTGGAGAGATTATATCTCTCGGCTGGCCTGGGAATGCTTTGGGGTCCCTCCGGATGAGCTGGTGGAGGTGGCTGGGGAAAGGGAAGCCTGGGCTTCTCTGCTTAGGCTGCTGCCCCTGTGATCCGGCCCTGAATAAGTGAAAGAAAATGGATGGGTGGATGGATGGATCTCTACTTTGGCCTTGTCTGTCTGAACCGTTGCAGTCCTAAGCTGTGCTGCCCATTATTTTTCAGAGCGAAGAGGCTTTCTCCTGCAACTCTTCCAAACAAGCCACACTTTTTCAGTCTTTTTCCAATTGCACTGTCATTTTTTTGCACTTTGAGAATTGCACAGTCTGATCTTGGGTTGGGTTTCCTGGGATGCCCACTCCTGGAAACATTGTATCATTGCGCTGACACGCACCTGAATGCTTCAGACTAGCAAGCTGCCCAAACTTCTGCTTTAATAGAGGTGCTCACACTTTCTGACGATCAATTAATCCAGTGCATTTGATTGTCAGCACCTGGTTGCTGCTTACGCTCTTAATTGCTATGGAAGCAGTCAGGGTGTGCTTACAGGACTGCACAGAGACACAGGTCTCTATAATGTTATATACAACATTATCTATAGTGAAGCCTGATTAGCACAGACTCATTCAAATCATACACTGTCCCACCAAATACTGGAAATCCATACGTGTACATGTGCTGTGTGTGAGGACCACAGAGATGGACATTGTGGTGTTTATTCTCAGGCTGATTAAATGTGCTTAGTGTGTGATGGCACACATTTGCTCTGCTATCAAAGTCTTTCAAGAATATAAAGTCTCTGCTGTTGCAGTTTGTGTGTCTGTGCGCCAGTTTTCCTAAATAATGGACTGTGTATTTTGTCACAGCATGGTATATTATTTGTGTGTGTGTGCGTGTGTGTTTGTGTGTGCTTTGTTGCTATGGTAACATTCTCAGTATTGTATTCCAGTGCAGAAATCTGGGGGGACTCAGCTGAAGCTGGTGATGTCATTTCCTAACTATGGACAAGCCATGTTCAAGCCCATGAAGTAAGCTCCCGATGGCAAAGCAGACACAGGCGTCATACCGCACAGTGTGTGTGTAAAACGGCTCCTTTAGGGCCTCTTGAAATGAGTAAGATAAATAGATGAGCAAAACATGGATATCAAAGCCTTCAGGCAGCTGTATTGTTGGAGCGATTACTAGAAAGAAAAGTGTCTCAAACTCCCACCGTCTGTGTGTGCTTATTCAAATCGAGTGATTCGATAAATAGACCTTTTTAAAATGCACGTTTACAGTGTTACTGACTTTGCCTCTGCATGACAGGCAGGAGAGAGATGAAGAGACCAACTACAACCTCTACTACTTCTCTGACTTTGAGCGACACAATGCAGAAATCGCAGCTTTTCATCTGGATAGGTATCAAGTCAGATTTCTTTTATCCAAAAGACTACAGCAAACTACTGCAACAGCAAGCAGCACAAATGAAATGCCGGACAAAATAGCCACATAAAAAAATGCAGGTTATGTAACACTGTATTATATTTTCTCCCCCCCCCCCCCCAGCCTTTCATGGCTTTACTTAATTCTGTCCCCATCTCACGCTTTGTTTCACACTCTCTGCAGGATTTTGGGTTACAGGAGAATCCCTCCTGCGGTTGGGAGGCTGGTGGATGTGGTCAAGGAGATCAAAGACATCACCACTGACCGCAAGCTGGCACGAACCTTTTTTACCTCCCCTGGTACCACTCCAATACACTCTTTATTAATTCAGCAGTCTTAAAGCGCTCTTATATGTCAGCCTATAATAAATTAATATTTTTTTCTATTTTTCCATCTCCCAAAACATCTTTTATGCCATTTTTCTTTTGTCATTTTCTTCTCCCCTTGTTTGGTTGCTTCTCGTCTCCTTCTGCGTGCACCTCTGGCTCCCCCTAGTGGGAAATGTGTGCTTCTACGGCCAGTGCTCCTACTACTGCTCAACAGAGCACGCTGTGTGTGGCCGCAGCAGGGACCTGGAGGGCTCCTTGGCTGTCATGCTGCCAGATCTCTCCCTGGCAGGCCGCAGGACCTGGAGATCCCCGTGGAGGCGTTCATATAGCCGCAGCAAGCTGGCAAAGTTAGTGGACACTGTGGGCTGCTTAGTCATAGAGAAAAGAATGTGCTCAGTGAGAAGTGATTCAACGTGAGGAAGATGTAAGCAAAATAAACCTAAATGGTAATGTTTTAGAAAAGCTTACACCCTGCACCATATTAGTACAACATTACAAAGTTACTAATGCGGTGTGCACAGTTGTGGCCAAACGTTTCAGCAGTGGCACAAATTCTGTGTTTTAAACCCTTTGCTGATTTTTCTTTTTTGATTTTTTTTTTACATGTTTCTATGATTCAGTGAATAACAATCATACATTTCAAAAACCTTTATTGGCAAATAAATTGTTTACAGTGTTGATCCATGTTCTTCAGAACTACCACTAGGTTGGATATCGCCACTCCTGCCCCATCAATGCATGAAGTTGATCACAGTTTGTAGGCTTCTGCTATTTGCATGAATTTGATTTATTTGCCAAAAAAAAGGAGCTCTTTGAAACTTCAGACTGCGAGTAACTACATGTTTTTGGTTTGTAAAATTCACAAGAAAAATCACATGTTTGTAGCACATCTTGGCCACTGTGAGCTCCCAACACACACAACTGCACACCGTGCATTTCTTTGATTGTTTTTTAATCAGTGCCTCAGCATACGACTTTTCAGACGTTTTGCCCAGCATTGCTCCAGCAGCCTCGCCAGCTGCTCACCGTATCGCTCTGACCCTCCGGTCCCAGCGCTCTACTGCATAAATAGGAGACTTAGAATTAGAAGACGTGCAACAGCTGTGCCAGCCAGCATCTCCCGGCACTACCCCCTGGACCCTCTGCTTCACCTCTCCCCCTGCAGCTGAGCCACAATTACACCCCACCATCACAATATTTATGAAGTGCTGCAGGATTCAATATCCCAGCTTTTTCCAAACTCCCATCCTGTAGCCTGCTCTTACTATCTTATTGTCCCCTGAAACAGAATAGCTACCCTGTAGGTGCACTTACTTTAAATATAAGATCCTCCCAATTATCTGATTGTTGCTTAGTAGGTCTTACATATACTCTAACAACAGATATCCTATAGCCAGAAACTACCTGCAGTTCCCAGATTGTTATCCCCAGGTTGCCTACACTTGACCTCTCTGTTTTAATTCATTACCCTCTACATCGTGGGATATACTTACCATAATTTAGTTTTCTGCTGGAGATCATTATTCAATCCATTTGAATAACAAGCTGTAGCTCATGTTATTGCTCATAAAATGCTGGACGTCCTTTTATCATTTTCAGGTGGGAGACAGAACCTGACTACTGTTCTACGGTGAAAAAGACCCCACCATACAACAAGGGCACAAGACTGGTGGACTTCATAGACATGGTCATACTGGACTTCTTGATGGGTATGTTTTTCTTTTCAGAGTCCAGATTGGATTTTCAAAGGATGAATTTCTGTTACAGACTATACATTTTCTTGAAACTTATTGGTTGTATATATAGGGCGTTCATCAAGAGTCACTGGCACACACAAGTTATTGTTGTGTGCTGGAACAGTGGAGCCATCATTAAATTTTTAAATATTTTAAATTGTAACCCAACATTTTGAGTTTGAAGAGCTGTTGATAGCGATCACAGTGACATCAATTATATCAAATATACCTGTGAACAGATATAAGACGCTAAGATGTCCTTTCGTCTTAAAAAATACACACGTGAATGTAATGCGCTGTTTCCTGCTGCTGCATTATTACACCAAAGAGCTGAGAGGTTAAAGGCAGTGGCGCAAAAAGTGGGTATGCACTATATGCAATGCATAGGGGCGCCGCACAAGGGGGGTGCCAAAGCGATGCGGGAAAATTATTTCTCTAGTCGGCATTTTCTGTATTTAACAGATGTGCATATGATATGATCATT
>JAVDPK010002682.1:234563-276101 GCA_034780415.1 Cichlasoma orientale | reverse complement strand
AAATATATATAAAAATACAGAAATTATAGAAGAAAGCCTGTAATAGAAGTGTTGTATTTTATAAGTCCATGAAGGGTATTTTGTGTGTGTGTGTGTGTGTGTGTGTGTGTATGTGTGCGCGCACGCGTGGGTTTTGGGGGGAAGGGGGCGCCTAAAAATTTGTCCGCATACACTTCAGAAAGTATATAGCGGCGCCCCTGGTTAAAGGTCAGCGTGCGTTACCATGGCAACGAGCTGTCGCCGTGGTTGCGGTGAAAACGTCACAGGTAAGGCATTCCGCAAAGTTATTCCATTCTTAGTTTATTGGTTGGTTTATTAAAAGTAGTTATCAAGCCTTAGAGCGGACCCCCCCTGCTTTCTGCCACATGTGAGCTTCAGCTGTAAGTCAGTAAACTTCGGGCAGACCTGCGACTGTACGAGTGAACTTTTTATAACAAGTTTAGCATAACCAGCTACCGAAGCGCGGTGCTGAGCGCCTTTCAGGCCTGGCTGTTTATGGTCATTTAAAGACATTGCGGAAGAATGCTGTTTTTAACAGCGCGATAAGTGTAGTGTCTTTTAGATAAGAATGGCGTTTTAGTGAAAACCAACCAAATTAGTCTTTTTTGTCTGACGTGTTGGATCTGTTTGCACTAGACAAATATTTTACATGTAGACTCCATTTAAATTTGAGTGGCTTTCTGCATTTATCAGAAAGTCCGGTGCTGTGCCAAAAAGCGATTTCCTGTGTTTCTTTGTATTTTCTATGTGTAATACCTTTGCTTATATCGTAAATAGACTGCAGTCAACATGATTTATGAAGGGCTTATAAATGTACAGTACCAGTTAAAAGTTCTTTGGCGATATTTAGAGTGGCCAAAAAGGAGTGGACTGATTATAATTGAGATACACTACTGCAGAGTCATAAAGATACTTGCAAAACATAATTTCTTTATTTTATGTATAAGCCTTTCATAAATCCTGTTGCCTGCAGTCTATTTACCAATATAAACAAAGCTATTACATGTAGAAATCACACAGAAACATCAGAAATCATTTTGGCACAGTACTGACATTTCAAACATGTAGTGTCTTCAAATGAAGGTAATTTTCACAGAATTAGTGAAATATTTAACTTGTTTTGTAAGCATTTAATCACGTCCCAGTAATTTTATGCTGTATTATTTGTATTTATCAATGAAAACCTCTGAATGAATATGTGTGTGAATGTGTAACTGGTTTAACTTGACAACTCTCTTTAGAAAGCAGTATTAGGACTTAGCAGCTTATCGCTACCTAAAATTGTATTTGCTGGTTGGAGTCAGGAACATTTTGATAGAGAGCTTGCAGATTTAATTTGCAGTGCATCTGTCTACATTTTTAAAGTTCAGTTGGAAATGCAGGGTATGCATACTGTGCCATGCTACGCTGTGGTGGTTGTGGTTCTGGCTAAATTTACCTACTTGTTTCCCCCCAGAAATTCCAGAGTAAGTCCTATTGCATGATTAACAAGGTTCATTTTGTGATACGAAAGCCGCCGATGGTATTCCTGGGAGATCAGCAGCATGTTCGCTGCCGCTTCACAGGAAAATTCCAGTGATGGATTCTCTCAGGACTGTGGTAAAGACGTTACAAGACCTGATTACAAGGGCAAGAAAAAGACCTGCTCCCTTGAAGTGACTTTGCCACCTCTGTGCCCAGAGCCATCCTGTGTCTTAGCAGCTTCTGCAGCCAAGCCCCTGTTCAGTCTGTCCTCTATCCTCAAAAGTGTTCCCTCTGATGGACCTTCGTCAGGGGCAGATCGACCTCATCTTATTGCTAAAGTAGGACCTGGGATAACCATTGGTAACGCAAAATGGACAGAAGGACCTCGACTAAAGGCCTCAACATTAATCCCTGTCAGAACTACTCAGTCGACGGCACAGAGGTACATAATAATACTTAGAATTGATTTTATCTTTTGTGATACTGTTCAGTTTTTGCTGGGTTTAAGTTTCAGTCCAGATATTTATGTTAAATGTAGTTGTAATTTATAGCATAAATTGTCACACTTCCTGTAAATTATAGAAGCTCCTAAATGAATTTCGCTGTTGTTTTCTGCTCATGTTTTATTTTTTTCCGTGTTAGGGAAAAAGCGGGATCAATAAACTCCACAGCCTGTAAGGATAAAAAGGGAGCGACCGTGAAAGATGGGAGCAAACCAAGTGAATCTCCCCTCACTGGCCCAGAGGTTGTTCAGATCTTTGTCCAGGAAAGAGACCTGGGAGACCTGGAGCTTTATTACCTCAAACAAGTAGACGAGGATGCCTACAGGTAGAAGTGAAAAAGGATATTTACCGCTGTTGAGTTTCAGACTTGCAGATCTTCCCTTGCAAACATATGAATGCACTGCCCACTTCCTCTTTGTTGGTAGACCCTATGACCTGCGAGTCGTCCATTCCAGTGAAGCTGGTTCCGAGCACTATATCTTCACCCCTAACACCGTCCTGCATGTGACACGGACGGGTTATGGTGGAGCTGTCAGTCTGGCAGAGTGGCACAGGGAGTATGTGTTGTGGACAGATTTGCGGAAAATCCCGTTCTTCAGGGACTTCAGACTGCAGAAAGCTTTTTTCTGGTAATAAATGCTAATAATAATTTATTTCTTCTGTCTATTTCCTGTTTTCTTTAAACTTCTCATTTTACTTGAACTGTGTTTTCTTTGTCCCAGGTGGCGTAAAAACACACGCAAGAGAATCTTTGAGCGCCGGAGTAAAAGTCTGCACGACGTGCTGCTCATAGCTGTACCTCAGTTCAGAAACGCCCTGCATCTGCTCAGCGGGTGAGCTAAAGCCAGACAGTCCAAAATCGCACGATACCTGAGCAACTGCTCACACCACGCATTCATGTATTATGTTCTAGAAACAATATTTAAAATATTTAAAGTAGATCTGATCTTTAACTTTGAGATAAAGCATGCGAGTCTTGCTATGCTTCAGATTTTCAACAATAAAATCTCTTTGACAGAGTAATTGAAGAACTAAAAGAGACGCACTGGTTGCCTCTGGATGTGTGTAAAAGCTACACGCTGATGGAATTCAAGAGTGCGCTGATAAGCAAGAATCAGGAGTGTCTGCAGATGTTGGAGAAGTTATCACAGTGTCGTGCTCTGATCCTTAATATGGTCGTATTATGATCGTTTAATCTGAGAACAAAGTCTGAAACTTTTAAGATTTTTCTGAAAAGTCCTCTAATGACAGTTTTATATCCTCAGGCGAAAGAAGTCAGCTATAAGAAACACCAGGAGCTGCAGCTGCAGTTACAAGTTGCCAAAGAGCCGGATAGCTGCTGCAAACCCATACATTTGCTTCTGGCTCATCAGCGCAAGCTGAAGAAAGAGTTGGCTCAGTCTGAAAGCACCTTGAAGAAACTGGGAAATTTTGCAGCACTCGTCCATCAGATGATTATCCAGAGTCTCGTCACAGCCGTCCGAGAAGATGCCATTTCATTTCTCGATGTCTTAAAGGTTTTAAGAGAACTCCTGTTAACTCTGTTTACGTGGCAGAGCTTTCTGGAAGTCTAGAAGTCTTTTTCTCTTCGATGCAGGATTTTCACTGCTGAAAACTGCTCTCAAGCAATAACGAGAAGAATTATAGATTCAATTACTGTGAAGCACCACTGCTACATACAATAAAAGATGATGTATTGGATAAATCAAACTGACAATTAAGTTGTATTTGAGTCATTTTTTGTGTATTTTATTTTGTTAGAGGAGGGAACCACAGCAGCGCTCTCTCTTCCGCACCGAGCTGTGTTTCAGTGCCGATAATCGGCTGACCGTGGAGCCGCCGATACATCTGTTCAAAGAAGCAGTGAGCCAAGCGCTTCTCACTGTTGGCAACTCTATTATTCAGGTAGTTTACACGTTTCAGCCGCTGCAAACACAGCTGGTGTCACCGGATATTTTCTCCAACACAAACACCTTGTATTCTAAAAGAGTTCTGTGAATGGGCCTGTTTTAAATTTGGCCATCCAACGATTATGCATAGTAAAAATCATGTCAGTATTTTCCTTATGTTTAGTCAAGCGGCTGTCATGAGTTTGTCTCACATCACTTTTCGTCCCTTGTAGAAGTGTGACGATTGCGGATTTTTCCTAGAGGTCAGCAGCGATGTGTTAATCTCTGCTCAGGATTTAACCTTTGACCTCAGCGATATTAAACCTTATGTAAATACAGGTATGGCCTTCTGTATTGGGGTGTTAATATGTGATTTCCCTTTATATGAGCACCTTCTGATCGAAATCCTCAGTATTGATGTGAAAACGTGCCTGGGCCTGGCCTAAACGTGTCACGTAATTCTTTTTTCCATTCCCAGTGGAGACAAACATTGATGGGAGCATTAGTCAAGTGGTCAGAGACACGTCAGCTCGCTGGCGGATTCTGCCTAAAGACGCTTTTCGAATGGTGCGAGTCAGCACGGCGCGTGGCTGCTACTCTCCTCTCTCCAAAACACAGCTGGAGTGGCACATCGCGATCAATGACATCACAAAAGAAGTTGAGAAAGAGCAGGCCAACATCATGCAGGCAAGATGGCTGCTTTCAAAATCCAGTAATATTGTCACGGTCCCCGGGAGTTGAACCCAGAGGGCTCACTTTGTGGAGTTTTGAATGTTTGTAATTCTGATAATCTGTTTGGTTCTTAGTTTATTGTTCAGTAGATAATCAATAATCAAATTTACACTGATTCTTTTTGTAAATTTCATTGTTCTCTGGACAGGAAGTTGAACTACAGATCCAACAGCTGTATGAGAGCCATGCGTGGATGGTGGACATGCATTTGTTTATTCGTCAGTGGAGTCGAGCCTCTTTGGAGTCCATGAAGGGTCAGCCTGCTTCGCTGTACGAGGAGAACATTAAGAAGGTGCGCAACTGGGCTGAAAGAATCAGTGCAGTTGACTCATCAGTTTCTTCCTCCAACTGGCTGTTCGTCATCCAGTGCACCCGCACAAAGGAAGCTCTAGGTGTGTCTTTGTTGAATGAAAGGGAACTTGTATCTCCAGTGTAACTTGAACCTTACTTTGGTCAATTCAGCCTAGAGACGGAAGAACTAATTGTTCTTTGATCTTGTGAAAACATAAATTGATTTAATGTTCTGTCCTTTGGTTGATAAATCCAGTACTTACATTCTGTTTTTCATGATAAATGCTCTCCTCCTGTTTGCCTTTGTTTCTCCAGGGCAACAGCTGAGGTTCATTGAAGAGGAAGTGCAAGAGCAGCTAGTTGAGCAGATAAAGATGGAGTCAGAGAGCCTCATATCATATTTGGAGAGCGCTACTGCTGAACTCAAGACGGAACCGCAAGACTTACATGACTTCTCAAAATATGCTTTTAGGGTACAGAATTTTTTTTTAATTCAGTTGGGTTTTTTTTTTTTTGCAAAAAAGTGTAAAATATGATGAAATATAATAAACAGGTGAGAAATGGAAAGTCCTCACTAAAGACTTTGCCCTAGTTTTCTGTGTTTTGCCTTAAGAAGGACGGCTGTTAGAACATTCACATCCTCTCGAGGCACCTCATGTGGTCGCACGTTCACTTCAGCTAAATTATTTACATCAAAGAATGCCCTGTCAGAATAAATGTGTTCTGAATTTAGATTCCATTATCCAGGTCTGCACTGCTGTTGTTTGAAGGCACACTAGTGAAGAACCCTAGTGTGCGTGTATCTATCTATATATATATACACACACACACTGTCACTGGAGTGCTTTCTAATTACAATTACGCACACACACGAATTCCAGTGAAAGTTGCTATTAGTGTTTCGCTCTGGTTCTGCAGGCATTAGGATGTTTCTGTCAGTCGTTTTCCGATGCATTGTTGAATTGTCTAAACTCTTAAACTCCCTAACGACAGCGCCGAAATAGCTTTTTAAATCTTTAAACACCAACATTTGAAGGTACCTTCCTCTGGGAAGTATTTGAAATATTTGATATATTTTAGTTTAGTAGTCATTCACAATGAATTTATGTTTAATATAAGGAAAAATAAAAATCTTGTTTCTTTGACAGGTGAGGGACTCTCTGAAGGTCTTACCTGATGTACAGAAACGTGTGGAATACATTCACTCCCTTCAAAACACGATTTGCATGAACTGTAGGAATATGACAGAGGCAGAGCTGACGTTGGAAGAAAAGGTTTGCACGCACACAAGTGACAAATACGCCATAAATACAAACCACAATATACTGTGCATCATAGCTTTGTGTGTGCTCAGTTAAGGCTCTGTGCTTCTGTTTGTGTTCTATATTTAGTTGCTGAGCTTGTGGGATTGTTTTATTCCCCTCTTGAAGAAAGCAGACAGCCTCGTGTCCCACCATCTTCCTTCAATGGCTAATGCACTGGACACAATGTTCTCATTTCTGATCTGCGATCTTAAAAATGTCATCTCTAACTCTACATCTGGACCCTTCCTTGATCCGGGCCAGAATGCCATAGAGATGGTATCCAAACTGAACTACATGTACATGCATGTAAACACTCTGAGTGCAAAGCTGGAACTGCTTAGTAGGAGCAGCCAAGACATGCAAGGTGCGGTGAAACTATATTTTTTCTATAAAATATTTGAAGGATTGAAAGGTTTGGTTTGGTATACGGTAGATTGAACAGGTGCTTACAAAAAGGATGACTGTTCTGTTGCTTCCTATTAGAACGCACAGTGGATCTGACCATAGTGACAGCAAATGTTCAGAAACTCATAGCCCGCAAAGAGTTGTGGGAACTGATAGCTGTGTACACTACATGGTCAGAAGAATGGAAGCAGCTGCTTTTTAGTGAGGTAACATGAAATTACTCTGATAGAATATGTTTCTGTAACCTGCTCTTCACATTCAGGGCCACCACAAATTGAAACCATTCATTCTAAAATGTAAATGCCTGTGCTCGCATGCTAATGAGTTTATTTATTTTGAAACTAATGAAACTGTATTGGTGTGTAAGTAATATTATTATAACTAACCCTGAGGTATCAATATTGCCAGCTGACAGCTAACCCGCACATTGTTCTGTCAGGTTGTGGTCTCTGACGCTCAGGATAAAGTTGCGGAGTGGAAGGAGCAGGCTCAGTCTTTAACAACTGCCGTACCTGCCAGTGATGCAGTGCTGCAGGAGATTTTAGGATACCTGGAAAGCTCAAGCCATCAGCTTTCAGTCCTGGCCAAGCTACAGAGCCCCACGTTAAAAAAAAAACACTGGAGAGCCATTTTACAAGGTCAGGGACCGTGACCATGCTGTACCACTTCCTCACTTCTTGAATAACACTAAATCTAATGTGTCTGAAATATATATTCTCTCTTGCAGACCTGGGCCTACACTATAAATCAGACAAGAAGGTGACTGTTGCTGATCTCATGTCTCAGCAACTTGAAAGTCACCAGAAACTGATTGATAAGGTAATACGGGAGAGGCATTTTATCTAGATTAAGCTTCGGCAGTCCTACTAAAGGGAAACAGCAGGCAGTCTGCTAAAATAGAAAACACGCAGTATGAATGTGACACAAGACGGTACATTTTATTCTGTCAGATATGCAGGGGCGCACAAACGGAGTGTGACATGGAGCAGACCTTCCACAAGCTGTGTCACAGATGGAAAGACAGACTCTTTCGCTTGGATGTGTTTACTCCCGCTGTGTGGAAGCGCTGTGAGAAACAAGCCGGATTAATAATGAGGGAGATGTCCACAGAAGACACCCTTCTAAATGTGCAAACTGGCAGGAAGCAGCCCAGGGATCCTAGATTCACTATAGGTGAGATGTGATTAATATCATAGATATAGTCAGTGTTCAAGTCACTGTAAGCATCACTGAATTACCTTCTGGCTCACCTGCTAGGAGGAAATATTCGGCTTACATGCTGCTTGTTTGTGTTTACTCACTCAGATCTGGAAGTACACTTTGCTGAGACCGAGAGCAGTTTGATGATGCTGTCCACTATGTTGAAGTCCCCATACAGCGCCGAGTTCAGGCTGCCACTGGACGACTGGATTCAAACACTACAAGAACTTGGTAAAGCAGCAACCTATGCAGTGAAGACGTTTCAGTACTTATTTTAAAAGTGCATAAAAATGAACTTATAAGAATGATGTGCATATTTTTGCTTTTCTCTTTAAATATTTTTAGAGAAGCTGCTAGTTTTACTTGAAAGATATCAGCAAAAGTGGGCTTTCCTGACCAAGATGCTCGGAGGAACGTTTATCAGTACTCAAAGGAAGGATCTGGTGTGTCCCTGTGCCAAACTATGTCAAAAATATCTCATATTTGTATTCCTGCTGAATTTCATGAATGAGCGTTGGTCAGTGTGTTTGATGAATTTTTTGTGTCTTTTTTCATAGCTGGAGCATTTTCAACCAGTTGATGAGACATTCAAGGAAATGATGACCTCTATATCGAAAGAGCCCCATGTGTTGAACTTGGTCTCCACCAGAACAAATGACAGATTTTGTGGTAATGGCCTTTTCCAGGTTCTCCTTGATGGTTTGTCTGCAATGGAAGTCATTTCAAACCAAATGTCAGATCTTCTTGATGACCTCTGTGAGCAGTGTCCGAGACTCTGGTTTTTGAGTGAAAGGGAAGTGATGCAGATGCTCTCTCTTCACCCGACGCCTTTTGCATTGCAACCCTTTGTACAAAAATGCTTTAAAGGGGTACGTTTGCTTGAAGTCGCCTGTAACAGAGATGGTAACAGCTGTGAGGCTACATCTGAATGCCACAGGCAGATGAAGGTGCTGGGGTTTTTTGGCAGCCTCCAGGAGCACATTGCCTTTCAGTCTCCTTTAGAACCAAATGCCGATGCCTTGGTGTGGTTTTGTGACTTTGAGAAACAACTGAAGTTGACCATAGTGCAGCTTATGAAACAGTGTGCTGTTGTGAGAAACCAGCTTGAACCATCCAGTCAGGATTTGCCGTGCAACACGAAAGCTAGAGACATCCAGCTACCCAGTGCGCTACCTGTGCTAGCTCTGCTTTCTGATTACCCTCTTCAGTGCCTGCTGGCGGCGGAGAAAGCAGTGTGGTGCAGTGTTGTTCTACAAGCTATCCAAGAGTCAAGCTCGGTGAAGTTCAGCAGCATAAAGGCACATGTCTGTGCAAAGCTGAAAGACCTTAGCCATTACATAAGGGATGGAGTCACAGGACCTAAAAGTGAAAGTCGGGTTTCCAAGTACACAATGATGTGTCTGCGTGCTTTACTGCAGCTTACAATGAATCATGCGCAGCAACTACATCGACTCATGGAGGTACAGTGTGTGCGGGAGTCATCTTTCGAATGGCTGAGCTTGATGAAATATTATATTAACTCAGAAGAGAATAATGATCCAACATGCTATGTAGATATTTTGGGCCGTCACCTCCAGTACAGCTTTGAATACTGTGGCCCAGGAGAGTGGGAGATGGTGCATACTCCTTCCACAGACCAAGCAATACTAGGGATTCTCGTTGCTCTAACAAGCTACAGATGTGGCTCTGTCAGTGGCCCTTCCATGTCTGGAAAGAAAAATACTGTGATCCAGTTAGGAAAAGCGCTGGGACGGCAGGTTGTCCTAAAACAGTGCTATCCAAGCACGACGCCTCGTGTTATTCAGCGGATTCTGCTTGGTGCCCTCCAGACAGGGGCGTGGCTTGTGCTGAACGCTGTGGACTTGCTAACGCACAATCATCTATCGATACTAGGACAGCATCTGGTAGACATACACCAGTCCTTCACCAGGTTAAGAAGAAATACAAATGAGATTAAACCTGCTGGGGTCACAGGGTGCACAAACACTGCTGATTCAGAATGCCACATTAAACTTGCAGGGAAAAGCATTTCTGCCAGCCTCAGCTACGGATGCATTGTCATGTCATCGAAAGCACATGCATCCGGGATTCCCGAAAACCTGCGATTTGCAACAAGATCCATTGCATTGACACATCCGGATTACAGGATAATGGCAGAAGTCATGTTGAGCGCCGTTGGTTTTTCAGAGGCCATGTTTTTAAGTCAACGTCTGGTGTCCCTCATAAGCCTGGCTCAAGATTCCCATTGCCTGCCCGAGTTTTTCCCTGAAAATCGCAGCTGCTTTCTTGTTATCTTGCAAAAGATCATCTCAGCTTCTGAAATACATTTGCAACAGATTGTAAGGGAGCGAGAAAATTCAAAGAAGTCTAAAGATTCAGCTGAAGAACACACTGATCTTACATCTTTGCAAAATAAGCCTATGAAACCTTTTGAGGAGGATTTTAAGAAAGCTGAAAAGCCTTCCAAGTCACACCGCGGTTATTTGACCGTTGTACAAAGTTTAATGGAAGAGGAAGCCATCGTCAGAGCAGTTCGTTCTGTCTTGCTTCCTGACACGAAAGCCTCACAGTTCTATACCCTTTTCAAAGATGCTTTCCCTATAGCATGCCAGTTTCCACTTGTCCAGCAATATATTGAAGAAGATGAGAAGAACCAACTTGAAGATGCAGTTAGAGAAGAATTACAACAAAAACAGTTGTACTGTGACACAGACATCATTTGCAGTGCTCTTACACTCTACCAGACCATGAAATCTTCTCAGGCAG
This sequence comes from Cichlasoma orientale, assembly GCA_034780415.1. Taxonomy (NCBI): domain Eukaryota; kingdom Metazoa; phylum Chordata; class Actinopteri; order Cichliformes; family Cichlidae; genus Cichlasoma; species Cichlasoma orientale. Next base: position 265,547 of record JAVDPK010002682.1, on the reverse strand, counting down.
TTATGCTTATAGGCCCCTCTGGCAGTGGGAAGACGACCTGTTACAGTGCATTGGCTGGAGCACTGAACAGCTTGGCTGCCACGACAGTGGAGGAAAGAGACAAGGAGAGCATGATTAAAAGAGGTTCTCCACAGGCAGGTCAAAAGATCTCTGTTTCAAACTGGAGCTTTGTTGACACTTCAGTCTTTTTTCCCAATGCTATGTCCCATGATGAGCTATTTGGCTGTTTCTGTGAAAAGAGAGGATGGCAAGATGGAGCTCTCGCAAAGGTGCTGAGAGATTCAGAACGACGTGAACACACATGCTTTGAAATCTGCAACAATGAGAAGAAAACTGATGAAACACTCACAGCGAAGTGGCTGGTAATGGATGGAGAGCCTGCGGGGCAGCCTGGCTGGTTAGATCACCTGACCACACTGTGCAGTTCTCAGGATGCATTTCTGTGTCTGTCGTCAGGTGAAACACTGCTGTCTCAGTCAGAACTCAAGCTTCTTATGGAGATCACTGACCTGCGCGACGCGAGTCCGTCTGTAGTGACCCGTTGCAGCCTTGTTCACTTCACGGGTAATGATCTGTGGAAGTGTGTGTGGAAGAGTGAAATGGATACGCTCTCCTCGGACCACAAACTGGATCACAGAATTGTGAAAATGTGGAATCACCTGGGTGAAGATCTTTTCTCTAGCACTCTTAGTTTGCTTGAGCAAAGGATTTTAACCTCTGTAGTCCATACTGAAAGAAGAGCTTGTACAGGCCCCACATACGGACTGCAAGAGATCACTTCATTTGTCAGGATCCTGCGTGCTCTCCTACAGCATTTAGGGAAGGAAGTAGGAAAATCTGAGTCACTGCCACATATAGACACAAGAGGTAAAATAACTTCTCATAAACTTACTGTAAAACCTTGTAACAATGGTATGGTTACGTTACTTTTATTAAAACTTTATCCCTTTCCCTGCTACCAGATATACGTCCACCGGCCGCAGATGCCCAAAGTAAGCAAGAGCAGCTCAGCAGAAACATTTTTCTGTTGGCTTATATTTGGGGATTTGGTGGCTGCTTCCATTCTCGGTAAGATGCATTTTTTTTAATAAAATTTTTTACTTTATCACACATTATATATTTACACATATTCAGTTCTACTACTTGCTGTCAATATTACTATCTGTAACCAGTGTTCTTCATATACTTCTGTTTTTATTCAGCCACTGGCCACAGTTTGATTTGTTAGCCCGCCAAGTGCTCTTGACTTGCAGATACAAAATTGTGGTCCCTGATGAAGTGAGCGTATTTGAACACTTCTTTAGTTTCAACAGTGAGATGTTCTCCACGGATACACAATCCACAGGTTCCGTCATTCCGAGGGTTTGTATTTAACATTGTACCTGCTGTACTGAGAATAAATTAAATATGGGCATCACTACTATTGAATATTTACACGCGTCTTAAATGTTTTTCATAGTATAGGAAATACACATATCTCCTGAACCTCATGTTGGAGGCAAACCAGCCAGTTCTGGTTTCAGGAGAGCCCGGCTCTGGAAAAACCACTCTGTGCCAAACTTTGCTAAGTTTTGACAAGCGACACGTTAACCTACCAGCCAGTCCCCTTCTGAGCTCCAGAGACCTGCGCACTATGCTGAATGACATCGCATGCCAGAAGAACTGTAAAGACACTGCTGGCTCCATGACAAAACAACCACGCCTGTTTTTGTTTGTTGATGATTTACATGAAGCCCCCTGTGGTGAGTAACAAAATTCACAAGAGAATTCACGTCATTAAATTTGAATCAGATTTTGTGCAGTGTGAATCTATAATGTCATTATGTCTGTCAATTTTGTTCGTAGATGTCTTTGGAAAAGCTTCAGTGGCTCTAGAGACACTAAGACAGAGTATTTCAAAGGGAGAGATTCTAACATTTGACACCTACAACTTCAAGTTGTTGCAGTCTGGAACCATCAGCTATCTGGCTACATGCTGCATCTCTGCATTGAATAATCCCCACAGCAGCGTGATATCCACACGGCTCTCACGCCTGTTTTCTGTCTTCGTGGTTGATGGCGTATCTCTGGATGTTGTAATTTCTATCTATTCTCCTAGGCTAAAATTCTGGCTCAGTGAAATGCCACTTAGTAGGCACATTGGTGAGGATATGTCATCTTGCATCATCGCTGCTACTAATGAGCTGTATCGTGCAGTAAGTGACAGATTTCAGCCCTCTATGCAGAGGCCTCATACCATATTTTCCCATCACGACCTTCTGAAGGTGTTTCAGGGGATGTGCCTATGGAAGTCTGCGATCTCAAAGACGGGGAAAAATGAGAAGTCACAACCAGGCTTTTCTCCAGCATCGGTTCTTAGCATAGTACAGGTCTGGATGCATGAGTGCATGCGTACTTTCAGTGATAGGTTATGCTCAGAGGATGACAGAAAAACTGTTGTGTCACTCGTAGCCAAGACGGCAGCGACGCACTATGGAATGAAATTGGCTAACGAAATTATCGGGGACAGTCAGCCAGCAGGTCAAAATCCAGACGCTGTAGATCTGCCTCAAGAACTAAACCAGCAAAACCAGTCGCGCCATCAACTGAATAAACCTTCTGAAAATTACCGTCTGCGCTCACAGATTCTTCAGCATATGGAGGACACAATTTCAACGCTTGTGTATGGTCCTGATCTCTCTGAGGCCCTGAAGTTGATAAAACAGCAACGCAATTTTAAATTTAGCTCGTCTTATCAGGAGCAAGACCTTGACGCACTAGTGCAAAAGCTGTGTGTACTCATGGACAGAAAAGAGGGCGACAAAGGACATGACTGCAGCATTACAACCAAATACATTGTACACAGAGAGAGAGTGAGTCAGCTGTTACATATTCTTAGGGCTTTGCTCCTACCTCGGGGACACGGAGTACTGATTGGCGCAGACAGGGGGACAGGCCGCAAAACCACTGTGCGTTTAGCCGCCCACCTTACAGGCTATCAGTTAATGGAGGTACATGCCGGTAATGAGAATAATCTGCGTGAAATCCTGAAAGAAGCTGGGAATCAGACTATGTCGGATGGAGTTAATGTCATCATACTAGTCCACGAGGAAATCAGCCAGTCTGTCAGAGAAGAATTACTATTAGTGATGTCCCACAGTGCCTGTCCAGCACTCTACATCGACGAAGAGCTGAGGAACCTTGTTTCTAGAGTGACTGCTGTGAAACATTCAAGACGGTATCTTATGGACAGTTGGATGTTTGAGAAGTAAGAGGAAAAATCAGCTGATCTATTGCTCATCATCTTAGAACTAGATTATCATCAGCTCCCCCAAAATAGACCTAAATACATTTTGTATATTCTGTCGCAATTAAAATTTACTTACAGTATATAAAGTGATAATATCTGTTTATGTGATGTTGGAATTGATCACTAGTAACATTCAGTTATACTGTAGATATGGTAGAAATACATTTAATGGAAAAGACATTCATAGGAAGCGGCATATTGGAAAAATGTCTACTAGCACTCAGTTTTAAAGCCAGTGTGTGTGTGTATACATTTAAACTAATTGTACTCTGTTTTCACAAAGGCTTCTGAGTCAGGTCCACAGAAATGTCCACGTATTCCTGTTAATGCCATTCACCATGTCAGAAAGCAGTGAAATACCTTCCAAAAATGAAGCCCAAAGCTGGATTGTAAGTATCTTAACCCAAACTGTATGCTTATATTACATACCATTACAACCCTTGAAATGGGCTCAGGTTTTATGTCTAATTTAATTTGTGCACAATTTTTTATTCAGGCACAAATAGCCAAGGCCCTCAGGCACAGCTGTTGTGTAGAGGTGTACCAGACGTGGTCTAACCGGTCTTTGGTGGAAGTTGCTGATCAGTGCCTCAAAGCCAGTCCCCATAAAAGTGAGACACACTATTGATATTAATCAAACCCCTTCATTTTTTTCTTGACTGTAGCAAGACATATGCTTTGGCTTTTTATTTTTATTTAGTGGTTCAAGAACGCTCAGAGGCCAGCCTGTCCGTGGCTATGGCAGGGATCCACCGGTCTGCATGCCAGTATGCTTCTATCCTTCTAAGAGCTCAGCCTTTCAGTCCTCGAACTTACATGGAGTTCATTACACACTTTGGTTACCTCTGCAGCCACCTGCACAAGCAGTGTCAGGACAAAACCAACAGGTAGCTCTTAAACCAGTAGGTCTGAACTCTTTTCCTTCCTGTATCTCCAGTGTTGGATATCCTGCTGTACATACAACACCTTTATTGAGATATTTCTGTGAGCTGATTTTATCTGATAAAGCCAACTTATAGTGTACGTACAAGAAACAAAAACTGATAGCACAGCTGCCCACAACTGCGATCAGCTAATCACAGTAACCCAGCTAGTAGGCTGCACCGATTCAAATATTTTGTCTTGACATCCTGTTCTGATTTAAACAGAAATGCCCACATTTGTCCACAATATTTTATTTTTCAGAATTGCTTCTGCTCTGGCTCGTTTGGATGCACTGAGCAACATAGCAGTGCAATGTAAAGAGCACTTAATAAGTGTGCAAAAGATGGTTGCTGGGACACAGCAGGTAATGTGGAGAACTTCAGCATGCGCCATTTCAGTGGAACACAGTTTTTAATGTTGAAAAATGATTTAAAATATGTATTTAGCACAATTCAGGTGCTTATGGGGGTTAAAGAAAGTACTACACACCAGGGAATAATTCAAAAATATAGTTTTAAGCAGTGTAGATAACCACATACATGGTATGTCTCCCTCCTCTCTGTCCCGCAGCGTGAGAAGGAGCTCCTTCAAGCTGTAGAAGATCATAAGAAACTGTTTGAAGAAGCCTCTGAGAAGTGCGCTGCGGAGGAGAACCAGCTGTGTCGCCTAGAAGAGCAGATTAATCACGCTCAAAAACAGGTAAGCTTCTTTTATTACAGTAAGTGCATCGAAAATACACCTTGTTAATGTTTTCATTGTGCCATTTGATGAACTTTGATAGAAAAACTGAGAACATTTAATAAATGTGTCGCATAAAAATGGACTTTATGCTCATATATAATATTTTTTTTTCCCAGATAAAACCTGCGTTCTTGTCAGGCCTTCAGATTCTAATGTGTTTGGATCCACTGGATGTGGAGGAAGTGCGCCACTACAGAGACCCACCTGTGGGAGTTGTGAAAATCATGGATGCTGTTTGTTTGCTGTTTAATCATCCACCGGGCTGGGAAAGCGCTAAACAACTTCTTTCACAGGCGGACTTTTTCCAGGTGGGAGAAAATGTCTCAGCAATCAGTATTACAAGCGGGTTGAGCCATCATTCATCAGCTTCAGTTTCTGTCGTTAGGTTCGAGTTTCTTTGGCAATGCAGCTTTGAGTCTCTTGTAGTTTGAGTAATTGTTTTGAGCTTGCCGTCTTACTAATATCTCCTTCTGCAGGAGCTGAAATTTTTTAATCGCCACATCCTGACGGATGAACAGCTGCAACAGCTCGGACAGATAGTTCACAGTCCCCAGTTTGTGCCTGAGTCTGTGCGAGAGGTCAGTAAGGCCTGTGAATCCCTGTGTCGATGGGTCCAGGCTGTGTATGAGTTCTGCTGTGTTCAGCACCGAGTGCTGGTAAAGCAGCAGTTGGAGGTGCAGGCTGCAGAGAGGAGAAGTCGATGCTATCTAGCCAAGCAGCGCAAGCAGGAGGCATGCGGTTGTCTAGAGGCCGTAAAGCTTCAGCTGCAGTGTGTTCAAAATGAACTGATGGAACAACTGGTGCAGCTACACAAAGCTGAGAGTGCAGAATGCGAAGCTTCTGCGTGTGTTGGGCAGTTGGAGATGTATGTCCGAGACTGGAGGTCTGCTGCTCAGGTGATTCGCAAACATTGTGTGTCACTTGAACACGTAATTGCATGCTTATTTTCATATTTTTCTTTCTTTTAAATGATTTTTCTCTATTTTCTCCTCAGGACACAGAGTTACGTAATCAAAATATGCCGGGGGATGCCCTTCTCTTGGCTGCGATCATCTCGTATTTAGGCCCTTTTGGACCAGAGACCCGCACAGAACTGCTGAGCAAGTGGCGGGCACTGTGCCAGACAGGAAGCATCAACATAAACCCCAACGACCCCAGAACCTCCCTGTTTACACACTTTGACACTGTACCTGGCTCCCCATCTCTTGGTTTTCCCATCCCTGTAACTGAGAGGTTGCAGTTGCCTTTGGGTCGGGCATTAGGGATGAATGAGTGGCAAATTGAAGACACCCTCTCTCCCAGACTGGTGGTTAAGCTGTTGCTGTGGGGCTACAGAAGTACCTGCATCCAGCGCTGGCCTCTACTGGCAGACAACCAGCCACACATGGAGATGAGCTTTCAAACCAGGCTCATCGCACGTATGCATCTAAATTTCTAAAACACATTTCCTAACCAGCATCATTAGTCAACCACACAGAGAGTAGCTGTAGCTGTAGCACTTATCTTGACCAGCCTCAACATTGAAACCAGGTGACTATTACAATTTTAGGTGCTTATGTACAGAGATCAACATGGACATGCTGACCAGAATGCAGCTGCAGGGCCCCATATGCAACAAACTGCGATGCACTGTTTGTTCTGATATATTTCTGTCATTCAGTAGCTCGTGTTAAGATTTTCAGGACCTTGTGCGTAGTGTGAACATCTCACAAGACTTGCTGTTCTGTTCTGGTTTTTTTTTTTTTTTAAATCTGGCCGTCACAGTTTGTTGCTAAGAATGTAATGCTGTTTTTCTGCTTCTTACACATCAACTTTAAGAAGCGACTGTTCACTTTCTGCCTAAAATACGCCGTCCCTTGACAGGTGACACAAGATAAGAAATGTTACCTCTGCTGTTAGTGGACTGATTGTTGTGACTGGTTGGTTTATCTACTGTGCACTTTTACCCTCTCTATTTCTATGCAACGCCTGTGTGCAGAATTTTCTATTTATAATCCATCAGCACCATATAAGACAGTGCCTGTGTTGTATTGGAACAGCTATGTTTCAGTGTATTCTAAATATCTGCTCTACAGGAGAGAACACAAAACTTGGAGAGGATGATTTTGGGATGGTGGTTTGTGCAGATGATCTGGAACTGCTGCACAAGCTGGACCAGGCTGCTGAGAAAGGTGACAGAAGAAAAAATATACCATTTCAATGTTATCGTGTGTTTTTTCAGCCTTATAATCACTCTAACCTTTTGTTTTGTAGGTTTGAGAGTCCTGGTTACTCATGTGGAGCGTGCAATCCCTAGTCCTCAGTTCCTGGCCAAGTTGGCACGTCCTGCTGGATGCTACTTTCCAGGATTAAATCAGCCTCTTCAGATGGTCCACCCTGAGTTCTGCCTCTTCCTCAGCACACATCTGCCAATTAGACTACTTAACGGTGGTTAGTTTGATTAGCAGTGACAATTTCAAATTGCAGTAGTCTCTACTGAGAATCTCTTAGCCAATATTTTTCTTGCACCAAATTTTTTGTCTGATTCTTGTCATGATCCCAGTAAAACGAATGTATAGACGTTAGTGCCAAATGTTATTACAGAGATAGTAAGAAGAGTTGGAAAATCGGGTAACTAGACACTCCTGGAAATGACCTCTTTAGCTTTTAGTTAGTATTTGTCTTTATTCTTATTCTGTAGGGGTTCATCCTTCCATCTTGGCTCAGGTACATATAGTTGACCTCTCTCTGAGCTCAGAAGAGATCCAGGAGCTGATGCTGACACAGCTGCCGCAGCCTGAGTGTAAAGAGCTGCTGATTCAACACTTGCAATGCCAGAATTACAAACAGGAGCTGCGGGAGAAACTGGCCACAGAGGAGGTGACAACAACAGCCTTTTGTAGCAAATGTAGCTCTAATATTAAGTGTTGCTTATTTCTTGAGGCATTTTAATTGATTTCTCTTCTGTTAAACAACACAGTATTGTTTAATAGTTTAAAACCCAATCTGTTATGGCCATGTAGGGAGATTTCTACTTGCCATTCTTTGTCTTTGTCAATTAATCAGTTTTGTTTTGAATTTTCAAGGTTGGTCTTTGCATTTTTTTTAGTCAAATTTACTGTGCTGCACTTAAATCAAGTTGTACCTAAAATCAGTTAAATTTAACAGTTATTTCCTATTATCTTAGGATGCTCTAATGGATTACATCCTACAGTCTGACACTGTCCTGCTGCAAGACCCAAATTTTCTTCCCCGTGTAAATGTTTGTCAAGAAGAAATGAAGAAACTGCAGGATGAGATCAAGCAGCTGAGTGAACAGCTGGAACATCACGAGTCCCTGCTGGCAGTGCCCCGCAACTTAATGAGGCTGGCTGCTGCCTTCTACCAGGCACTGCAGGCCGTGTCCTGTCTTTCCCCTGCCTACTATTTTTCCCTACATGGCTTCATCACAGTAATGCAAGAAGCTTTCAGTGGAAAGGACAGGATAATAGGGAAAGTTCCAGGGAGCATAATACAAGAGTTCTTAAACACAATGGTAGTCAACCTGCTTGTGCAATACAGGCCTCTTCTTTTCAAGAGCCATGCTGCTGTTCTGAAGCTGCTCGTGTCTTTGGCCCTGCTCCAGCATAATCAGCTGTGCTCTGAGGGTGAGAGGTTGGCCTTCCTCAGGGGCTTTGGAGACAAAGAACATCCTGGAACTGATTCACCATCCACCACCGCTGTTCCCCCCAGTTGGATTCCCCCACATATCCATTCAGATCTCCTCTGCTTGGAAAAGATTCCTTCCTTCAGAGGTCTGATTGCCTCACTGTGTGCTTCCCCTATACAGTGGCAGGAGTACCTTCACTTTCCTTCCTCTACAGTGTTAGGGACCGTTCCCTGTCGCTCTCACTCCCATCTTTCCTTGATGCAGCGGGCTCTCCTATGGAAGACCATGGTCCCTAACTGCCTGGAGGGGCTAGCGGATGCCATAAATGCCTGTCAGCTCTGCCTGCCTGAAAAGATAACAGGGACTGAAGCCCCTCTCATCGGGAACCCAGAGGCATTCTCACGATATTTGGTCAAACATAAGAGACCCATCATTCTTACATTGCCCAGTTCAGATGGAGACATGCAGACAAGCATTGAACCACTTTGTTTAATAAACCAACTGGCCAAATGTGTACCAGGAAAAAAAGAGGTGACTACACTTTTTTTTTTTTTTATCATTACAAAATAACATCTGTAATACAGTGCCTGATGCTTTTCTTAATATGCATTAGGTTCAGGTGACAGTCCTTTCCTTTGGGGTGCTGTGTGACAGAAAGCTCTTCCATTCAGTTCTGGGCAAAGCTGCTAATGATGGGCACTGGCTGGTGTTTAATAACTGTCATCTTTTGAAACAACTGGATAATGAAATAGTGGCTAACCTCAATCAGTTAGTCTCCTCTTTCCAAGGTAGGTGGCCAATCAAGAATTAAATTCATTTTGATAATTTCGTATCATCAGCAAGCGGTTACAACCCAGTCTTTATATTTGTGCATTTGTCTGCCTGCCTGCTTATGTGCCTGTCACCCTGTTATACAGAGAATCCATGTCTGATTCACCCGGGCTTCCGACTGTGGTTTGTAACTCAAGAAAATGCATCACACTTCATACCAGGTAGATCTGTTATATTGCTTCTACTGCTTTATTCAAATATTCCTTTCACTCTAAATGTGATCATAATTTATGAAATAAACATCTTGTTTTAGACCATACTCATTAGCAAAATATTTACTAATAGATGAGGTGAGTTCAATTTTCCATAGTCCATTTTCCAAAGAGGAGATGCCCCCTGCTGGTCATTAGGAAGAATCCAGGTGCTTCTTTATTAGTTTGTCTTTTCTACCATAGGAGCTATGTACAATTTCTGTATACAGTCCATGACTAGTACTAGGCTAAAAATGTTGTTCAATTTATAGTTATCAAGTGATGTCACATTCTTACAGGAAGACCCACCTGGAGGGCAGAACAAGGCTTTTACTTTGAGGCTAGCTAGCTGCTTGGTTTGTTGACATACAGCACACCATAGAGTATGGCACTATGTGTGAGCACATTGTTCTAACCTTTCCATACAAACTGACCAAATTAAGCCCTCCTCCTTCACGCAGGTCACTTTATCAATGGTCATTTTAGTATTGTAATAGTTTGCTGGGCCTTGGAAATGCATAAGGTTTGGTGTTAACCAAGATGTTAACTTCTTGTCAGTATCTAACCAGAACACCGACTGCAGCGACCCTGAAACTGATGACCCATCTATCAGTGTTAGGCTGCTGATTAACATTAATTAGTTAACTTTCACCTTTGTTTTGACAGTGAAGAACTTAATAGTATCAAATAGTATCATTATTAAGCCATCCAGATTAAAGATTAAGATATAACTCTCTCTGCTTTTGTATACTTTCAACCTGGTTTATAATGTAAGGAGAGTATTTTCCACAAGGTGTACACAATCAGGCACCCGTCTAATATTGTGTTGGCCCCCCTTTTGCTGCTTAAACAGCCCTGACCCATTGAGGCATGGATTCCACTAGACCCCTGAAGGTGTGCTGTGGCATCAGGCCCCAAGATGTTGGCAACAGATCCTTTAAGTCCTGTAAGTTGGTAGGTGGGGCATCCATGGATTGGACTTGTTTGTCCAGCACATCCCACAGATGCTCAATTTGAATGATATCTGGGAAATTTGGAGGCCAAGTCAACACCTCAAACTCGTGCCCCTCAAACCATTCCTGAACCATTTTTGCTTTGTTGCAGGGCACATTATCCTTCTGATAGAGGTCAAAGCCATCAGTGAATATCATTACCAAGAGCTACAGTAGCTCATCTGTTGGATCGGGCCACACGAGCCAGCCTTTGCTCCCCAGGTGCATCAGTGAACCTGTCGTTGGTGCACCACTGTTCATTCCTTGAATCACATTTGTTAGATACTGACCACTGCAGACCGGGAACACCCCACAATTCAGTTCAGTTCAGTTCAATTCAATTAATTTCAATTTTATTTATAAAACGACCATGTTGCTTTGTTTTTAGTGATAGAGCAAATTCTTTATGCGGATTAGAAGTGGCCAAAACGTGGAGTTACACATGTTTATTTCTCCATGCTCCTTTGCTAGCGTGTAGTATCAGCTGTCATGCTGGAGCTGTGTTTTGCCCTCCAGGTCTCCATTCGTGCCGCGTGACTCTTTTATAAATGTTCTTTAAGAAAAACAGCCACTCTGGTGGTTTTGTAATAATCATGAATGAAATTATCGTCTGTATTCTCAAACAGCGGCAGTGCGGATTTGTGCCCTGCCTCTGGTCTGTGACTCTCCTTGGGATCTGAAGGAGGAGCTGAGCTGTTCTTTGCGGCAGGTGGCAGCTGTCACTCAGCCACAGTCAGGTGTCACGGCTGACAACAACTTACTCCTCCGCTGTGCTATCTTTCACTCTGTCTTGGCGCAGCGACAGACCTATAAATATTTAGGCCAAGGAAGAATCTATCACTGGTAAGGGAATAGATATACGGTGCCAGTCAAAGGTTTCGACACACTCAGCCATGGTTGGTTATGTCCAAACTTTTGACTGGTACTGTACATAGAATTAATTGTGTTTAATGGAGAAGTAGAGGTATAGTTTCACCTCTTAAATATTTGCAAAAATATATGTATTTTTAAGTGAAATCTGTTTAGAGTTTCCCCAAATATAATCTAAATTTATACCTTTTTTTTTTCTTATGCACTTGGACTTTCTTTCTTGAAGGAGTCAGAAGGACCTTCATGCTTTAGTGGATGCATATATTCATGTTGCCAGTCTCTGCCATGACAAGACTAAGGTTTTGCAATATTTAGCAGGTGAGGCAGCATAAATATAAACCTGGGTCCCTAATTCAGTTACTGTTCGCTTTAATTAACTTGTGCTTTCCATTCATAGTCAGTCTAGTGTATGGTGGCCATGTGATGGACTCTGCAGATTTGGAGGTGGTGAAGAGCATTGCCGAGACCTGCTTCACTACAGCTTCATGCTGTTTGAGCAGTGGGCCGCACATCCTTTCAAAACTTGTCAGAAATTCTGGTCGCTCTGGTAACTAAGCAGTTTTCTTCATATTTATTGCACAGTGTAAAAGCTAATTAACAACACTATTGGCAGGCAATGGATAATTTTTTCCTTAGAGCTCTTAGACAGTGCAAAGTGGATGAATACTGCGCCAAAATGAGTGTGAAGTCCAAAGTCAGAGCCAGTGTGTGCATGTTTTTCTGTTGGCTGTTCTGTGTAAAATAGATTTGGGATGTTTTATGTCCTCAGATTTGTCCGGACAACTGCAGGTTGTGGAGCAGGGTCTCTGGGACTCCGCAAACATCAGCGAGCCTGTGGTGCTTGGCTTCAGTATCGATGTGGCAGCTGAGACAATCAAGGTCAACAGCTACAACATGAGCATATTTCTGCAGACCTCACAAACTCCTCTTGGAGCAGCAAGGTGTTTTAGCACCAAAGGGAAGCCGCTTGCTACGCTGCCAGCATTCAGCCATGCCAGAGACAGACTGGAGGGTCTGAAGCGCCGCCTCACAAAGAAGAATGAAAGTGCAGTTGCAAATGCAGGCGCTGTTCCTCACAGTCCTCTGCGTGACTTCCTCCGGGCCGAATGGGATGATCTCATTGATTTGGTGTCCTTACTCCTCTCACAGCTGCAACAGCCTGTTCAGTACTCGCTGACCTACGCTTGCCTCCTCAAGCTCACTGACTTGTCTCGCTTGGAGAGGAGGGCAGAGTTGCTCAGTGCTTATCTGGGGCACCACAGTACTTCAGATCCCCCTGGTTCTTATCGACTATCAGCTTTTAAAAATGCCAGAGGCTTGCTGGTGGCACTGATGAGAGAGGCTGCTAAAGTAAATCGCAAATATATCACTGATATAATGCTACAGTTTGAGGTAAAGCATCCAAATCAATTTACTTGTCACTAAACTTTTACATGTCATTAAGGATAATAACCTCTGATGTTCTTGTTCCTACAGGTTCTGTCTTACAGCACACGCCCTGTCGCGCGTCCTCTGGATGCTGTGTGTTTGTGTGGCCTGGAGCTTAAAGGGGCATCATGGGATACACGGCTACGAGCCCTACAGGACACAGTCTCTCCTCAGTCATGTTCAATGCCACTTCTTTGTGTTAAAGCTCAAGTCAGGAGCACAGACAATTCCCGAGATACAATGTCCTGTAAAAGTCCATATTTAATGGATACCGGCAATGTTCAGTGTGCAGGTGTCTTCCCTTTAACTACCCGTCAGGTACCAATCTACCACTGCCCACTCTATCTGGATGAAGGGCAGGAGAGTGGAAACTGGGGACTGGCTGATGATAACATTATCACCAATGTCCCCCTTCATAGCAAGCTAGATCCTCTTTTGTGTAGTTTGAGAAGGGTGAGACTAGTGAGTACACTCTGACTGTACTCAGCTGCCTTACCTGCTGTGAAGCAGATTTTTTTGAACTAATGCAAAATCTATTGTACAGCATGTCATCCGGCCTCATGCGCATGTGATTTTATGTGAACCTTCAAATAAAATTACAATGGCACTATCACGTCTCTTTATTCTCATATTCTGTGATAGTTCTTTCAGGTTTGCTGACTGATTAGTAAGCGCACCCTGCTTTTTTTTTTCTCTCTCTCTTTAGGTAACATGGACAGGCACCACTATGAAACATTTGAGAAATTTGGCAATAATACTTTTCTGCTACACCTCGACAATGGGAGGGCGTGAGTATTTCTGTTGTGTTTTTTTCTGTTCTGTACGTGTTGTTTGTATCCTGGCCAGAGATGTTGTAAGCTGCTGTAAGACTAATTGTGACACAGCTGACTCAGCCCCCCCAACAGATCGCGGCAGATGACTGCCCCTCCCTGAGCCTGGTTCTGCCTGAGGTTTCTTCCTGTTAAAAGGGAGTTTTTTCTTCCCACTGTCACCAAGTGCTTGCTCATAGGGGGTTGTTTGATTGTTGGATTTTCTCTTTATTATTGTAGAGTCTTTACCTTATAATATAAAGCACCTTGAGGTGACCCTTCAATTGAAATTGAATTGGGTCTGTCTTTTTTTGCAGATTTGGGCGTCACTCCAAAGATGAGCCTTCAATCCTAGCTCCACTAGAACAGTGCTGCAGGTACAAACAGAGAATGTGACATTCATGAAATACTCACAAACCAGGTTAATAGAATTTTGTGAAATTACTTTTGGTGCAACGACTTTTATAGAAAAGTTCCTGGCTTAGTTCAAAAAACGTGAGCGAACACCCACATTGCGGCTAGGCCGTGAGATGCTTCTCACTTTTTTTCCTCCTATTCTGACAGCCAGTTTTATTCTCAATTTCTAAACATCCCAACATAACCTCTTTTCTCCACCTAACTTTTTTTTCTTTTTGTTTTGCTCTCTCTCCAGAATCCGTCGCTCCACTTGGCTACGCCTGCATCTCCTCTCTTTGCCTCAGTATCGTTTAAGTGATGTTATGAGGGCGTCGCTTTCTCGTGACCCCCTTCACAAGGTGGCCCCACTTCTGGCAGAGCCCCACCTTACGGCTCTGAATCGCCGTTTGAAAACCGTCCTAGAGACTGTAAGTCGCTGCCAAAAGCAGCAGAAATCGAATGGCAAACTTGAAGATGTCTTCGATGATGACATAGCCTATCTGAAAGACATGGCCACTCCCTCTGGTTAGAGCAGTCTCACACATCTGTCACGTTATAGCTGCTTATTTTTACACTTACATTCTGCAAAATGATGGCAGGAGTTAATGTCAGACACTCAAACAGCATTTATAACAGGAGCCATACAAATGTAGAACAAACCGTGAACACAATGTAATGCAGTAGTATTGTCACAAAATTGAATATAATTTTTTAGGATGCTAGCTAGACAGTTCCCTGCAATATTACAGCAATATCATCAACAATAAAACCCATGCTCATTAATTCAAAACAATCCTTTTGTGACCTTTTTGACCCAAGAAATGCTCTCTGCAAACTGACAAACCTCATGTCTACAAAGCTGTGTTTTATTTTCCCAATGCATATCTCATTGGGCTTTGTGTGTCCTCCCGGTCTGTGCGTCTGCTTTTTTTTTTATGCACTATAGCAATTTGTGGTAGCGTTTTTAATTTATTTGAAGTTACAGGATGTTACAGGATGATCTTTTTGTGTCTGTTTGCAGGACATTTGTGCTGACATTGTAACCTGAGCTTTAATTGTAGCTTTTATCTACAGCAGTTTCTGTGGTTTGTGTTGATAAAATGATCACTTATAACTCCACTTAACACCTCTGTCAGGCTTGACATCAGAACTCAAAAGCGTAACACAGGAACTTCTCGAGGATTCGGTGATGATTTATTTAATTTTTTTTCAAAGGTAAACTAACAAGTTTGTTGACAGCGGGCAAAAGAAGCAGGTAGAAACAAAGTTCAGCTTATCAGACTGTCCAAGCGCAGTTAAAATACAAAACAGAAGAATACTGTAAGGTACTTTCATAAAGTAACAAGTCACACAGGGCTGGGAAGATCAGGTGATGCAGCCAGTGCGAAGGCAGGCAGGGGGGGAATGGTCTCAGGATTTTCCCTCAGGTGTGAGTGTACGTCACAGCCGGTTAGGCCGCTGGCTGTCTGTCTCCTCCTTTCCTTTCAGGGCTCCAATCAATAATTTACCTTGCCCGGTCATATCGATGTCAGCTACTCCCTTTCCTCTTCCCCGCACATTCTTGCTTCGCCCCTTCCATGAAAACTGCTGATGACAGGAGGGAAAAAGAGCTCATTAACGAATGACTGAAAAAAAGGAGCAAGAGGAAACTGTCAGACAGGTGTTATTGGTCTTTGGGAAAACAGCAGAAGCTGTGGGACCGTGCTGAAGGTGACTTTCACCACTTCAAGGAGCTGATATATAAGATAAGAAAGGCCCGAGGAAACGTCTTCAGAAGTTTGAATGGGAATACAGACTTTTTACAGAAGTTTATTCTTTTTCTGAGTTTCAATCTGAAATTGATCAACATGTCTGGAGTCAGCAGTGACCGTCTGCACAAGTCAACTTTAATTGTGTATTCGGTGAGTTTATATCACGTTCTCTCTATTTTTGTTTTTGTTTGTTGTATTGAAGCAGGTATAGTATTTATTATTTGAAGCAGAATTTTGTTGATATTAACTTGGCCTGGGGGCACATGGAGGTGAGTATAAAAATAATTTATAGCGTCACACTTGAGTTTGCTTGGTGTGTTACTTAGTTTGTATTCTGTGTGTTTACCTAGAACCTAATGGAGCACTTCAACCCAGGCCTTCAGAAGCTTGTTGCTCTTGGAAACAGCTATGTTAAGGCCTTTCAAGGTGAGTGAGGCTGTGCGTGACTGCATGGAACGCATACACTGGATTTTGTAGCAAGGATTGTCTTATTATTAGTATTAGCATAGATGTTGTAGCAGGAATTTACTGAGATGAATGAATGAATGAAAGACTGCAAGGTCCCAGTGAGACCCTAAGAAGCAGACCACAAGCTGCTAATAAAATCCAAAAATGTCACAGGACCATAAATGCGCATCATTTGTAGAAATTATTTGGTTTGTGTGCATGTTTTTAGAGTCATGCAGTAAAGTCATATATAGAGTGGTCAGCAAAAAAAGGCTTGTACATGTACAATATGAAAATAAGAAATAATTTCTGTTTGATTGCTGACATTAAGCAGAATTTAAGCCTGTTTTTCTTCAGACACACATATTTGTGTGCATCACATTGTCTGACCTCTCTAATCGTTCCTCTGTACTTTTTTCCAGTCGTAACCATGTGTGTCACACTGGTAATTGGGCGAGCAGCATGCATCATTGATGCAGCTCGCTGCCTGATAAAAAAATTGAGGCTATCAGCCACGGGGCAACAGGGCTGTGTGGTAAAACTATACCAACTGGCATGGGGCTATTCTTAGACCAGGATTACGTATCACATGACGCTGCCAGTCTTGTAAAAAAAACAAAACAACGAATGAAAGCAGAACTGACTGACACAATTGGAAGCAGTTTGGCTGGTTATAATGTTACTGTGGAGTTTGTAGATTTGTCAGTTTGATTTGTCTAAATATCTAACGCGGAAAGCTGCATTTGTCTCTCGCTGTCTGCAGCCTTAGCCGTCTGCAGTGAGGCCTATTTCGGCGCCGTGGCTAAGATGGGTGACCAGGCACTTCACACGCTTTCATCTCGCTCCCTTGGTATGAGTGTGCGTGTATTTGTGACTCATTACTAAACAGGTTTCACCCTTGATTTATTGCATTCATTAGAGGAGCATGAACAAGTGCTCTACTGAGGCCAAGCCCAGCTGCACACGCAGATTCTAGATTTTAAACCATACTCAGTAAATTGGATCCCCTTTCCTCCTTTTTTTCCCCCTTTAGCATCCTTTCTTGTGCATACATATGTGTGTGTGTTTTCACAAATGTTTTGGTCCGCGTGTGTGTGCACCACATTTTATGCAACTTTCACTTTCACTTTGCCACTAGAGATGTGTGTTATCATGGTTAGTGGTAATTAGCTTTATGCTAACATTAAGACGCTGTGGGCTAGTGCACATGTGGTTCTGCTAGGTTGGCTAACTGTGAAGGTCAGGGAACCACAGCGTGACCAGGAGCCCGACTGAGTGGCAGCCGCTGAATTATAGATGAGGGCAGTCTTTCAGCTCCACTCAGTTTATTAGCTCAACCACAGTCCATGACAATAGACGAGCCCGGAGGCGCCCACAGTATAAAGGCTTGGCTAACTTTCCAGCATCTTAGCAGCCCAGCTTGTTGGATCAAAATAATTCCTTCATGACTCAAGAATTTTTACACCGTGTTAAAGTTTTAGATCAGATTGCCGACACTCCCGGGAAGGTTTGAGGATAATATGAATTCACAAAAAATTAGTAATAGCATTAGATTAGATTAAAGGTCAAAATGTCTTTTCTTTGCATCTGATATTTAAAAAGCAAGAGTTCACTTTCTTCAAATATTTTAAGGTACTGAATTATGACTATAAAAGCAATATATCAAGATAATATTTAGAAGCTGATTTTCAGGGGTTTTTTACATGTATGGTGAGCTGATCCCATTTTTATCAGTCCATTTATTTATTTATTTATTTGCTTTAAACAGGGGATGTCCTGATCCAGATTTCAGAAACCCAGAGGAGGCTGACTGCAGAGATCGAAGGAGTGGTCAGTACGTTAAAATGGTCGTTAAAATACCGTCTTCCTAGAATTTAAATGTTTGGAAAAGTTTTAGAAAACTGAAAATATCTCAAATGTTTGCATATTTTATAATAATGCTTGGTGGGAATTAAGTAACAAGTGAAACCTACTGTAATTAGCATGTAACCCCGGTGTAACTTCCCCAAATTGTCCACAAATCTTTGAATTTGTGAGTTCAGGATCTACAGGGTGCTGATGATTTCACTTGTTACAAACTGGTTGATAAGTTAGGTACACAAAACCTCGGGGAGACTGGTTTGTCCCTGTATCTTGTGTTTTGTTTGAAATTCATTGTAGCACTTGTGCTTAATCGTGGTGGCTTTCAGTCGCGTAAATAATCACGGCCTGTGATTACAAAGTTGGCCTGAGGAAGGAGCACATTTGCATATAGATTTAGTCAAACAACACAGTGAACCTGATAATTAAAGCCTGTGTTTAAACAAGAGGACAGATGGTGCATCGCTGGATCAGTTTCTTTCTTCTGCCGCAGTTTCGATGGTTCCAGGTAGAAGTGTTGCAAGCGATGGAGAAGAATATCAAGTTGGATGAGGAGTACATTGATGTGAGTGTACTGAATTGGAAGAGCTTATTATTTTTCTACTTGGGAAACCTCACTGGACTATTTTAGGTTTAAAGTTTGGTTTATGGCAATTATTAGTCAACTAGCCCACTATATGTACTCACTGGGACTGCAATTGTTTCAATATACTATTACATAATATTTATTATGTAATATACTATTGCCATGAATTCTTTTTTTAAAGTGAAGCAAGTACATTTTAAGCTTTCTAAGCTTTCTTTCTAGTCAAGTCAGATAGCCTGAAATCTTCAACAATTTGTTAAAATCAGATTCAATTACTGTAGAAAGCGTTTAGTCTAAAAGTTGGACTCTCCTTGTAACAATGATCAGGTTAAAAACATATATTTATACAGCTGCAAACACACCTTAAAAGCTGTGACAGAAACAGGTCATATTCTTCTCAAGATGTATTTAAAAATCACTGCACGCAACTTTAAATTGGAGCTTCTTTTGTCAGCAGTTTTATCTTCAGGCTTAATTTGTATAAGGCAGGTGAGCAGAGGCGTGCTGCCTCCCCAGCATCAGAAGCAGGTGAAAGAAGAGAGATGAGAACGGTTGATCAGCGCCAGGATAAATACTTCCTGCTGAGCCGCTAACAAACAAATTTAGGAAAATTTGAACTGAAACGGTTTTTGTGCTGCAGGGCAGTCGCAGAGTGTACGAGCTGGAGGTAAGAAACCAAGCAGAGGCTTTGGAGAAGCAGCTCAGACGAGGAACCTACAGAGATTCTCTGGTAGCTACACAAACATATATAGAGAAATATTATGTGTACACATTATGCGCGTTCATATCAAAACACAGTCCGGTACTATTACTTACAAATGTATCATTGTGCATACTCTTGTGAGTATGTGTTCATACGTCCCCCGTCTGTGTGATTTTTAGGAGAACAGCGATTACATGCTGTACCTGAAGCAGAGCCATCAGGAGATCTTAAAGGAGGAGGAGAGGAGGTATCGCTTCTTGGCAGAGAAACACTGTGGCCTCACTCAGTCACTACTGTTCCTAATTAACAAGGTATTCATATGCACTTGCCAGCACTACATAGTAACAGAGACCTAACGCTCACTAAGCTGCACGTGTCTCAGTAAAAATAACATCTCCCGCTTCATGATAATGGATTTAGTATTCTGTGCATCAGCTTAAGAAGCTGCAGTCCATCGCCAGGTGATGGTGTAGTGAAGGGAAGGCCAACTGTATCCATCAGTTAGGAGTGCTTTCTGCCCCTAAGATGCTGGATGACCCCATTCATGTGGCAGCATGCTAATAGCTTGTTTCTCTGAGGAAACTCCCTTCTCGTGTCCTGTCTTTACCGAAGCAACATGTGTTAGTCTTGTTGCTGCATGGTCAAATTGAGATGGAATGAGGCGCTCACCTCTCATCTGTTTCCAGACTGGTGCATCTCTCCAGCAGAAGGCAGACGGCTGGAAGGAGAAAGTGAACGACACCGGAGCGTCCAGATCTCGAACACCCACCCATTTGGACCAAGAGGCACAGGTACCAGCGCTTCAGCAGGTTTAGAAGCTGCAGTAAAGAAGCTGCACTGTGGTTTCTCAGAGACATGATTCATGAAAAACTGCACACTCTGCTGTGTTCAAAGTAGGGGAAATTTTCAAATATGGGAACAGAAACGATGTCTCATTGTCTTATTTTTCTTACAGATTAAAAAAAACAAGTCTATTTAAAACAAAATTTCATAGCAGACAATTACTTTCTTTTAATTCACTTATTAAGAGGCATCTGTGATTTTTAATGGTGTCACTATTTCAGCTGTAAAGGTTGTTTAATCTAGTATTTACAGCTGAAATGTTTGACTGTACATGTTCATGTTTCTTAACAGATCTTTACAGTAAACTGAGCACCAGTTTATTTATTTATAACCTTAATATTCCTGCTGAAAGCAAATCTTGCTCCCCATACTTCAAATAAAAAATCTGATCATTGTGATATGTACGTTGTGTCTCCTCAGCTGCGAGGTTCAGTGAGCTCCCTCCTGCAGACAGTAGCCAGAGATGAGGATATGTCCTGGGCCAGGCGGGAGCAGCAGGCACTGGGCAGAGTCCCTTCTAGAGGTGGGAGATACAACTGAACTAATTATAAGAGCTGTATATTAATATGGGATTATCTGCCAACCTTTGAAGCCAAAAAAGATCAATAGTATTAATTTTTGCTTGTGTGCATTAATTCATGCATACCTAAAATATTCCCATTAATATTCTTTTAATCTTTTTCCCTCTCCATTTCGCCTTCATCTTTCCTCTCCCTCCAGCGCCATCTCCCCTCCCCAGTCGCTCTCGCTCCAGTTCAGTGGGGGAATCTCTAGGCCTAGGAGGAGGGAGAGTCATGAGAGCGCTGGTTTCTCACCCCTCCTCATCCAACCCAAAGCTTCTGCCTTTCAACAGGGGTGAGACTGTCATCGTACTGGTCCAGGAGCCACGCAATGGGTGGCTGTATGGGCGCACTGACAGCAGCTTGCGGTGGGTAGCAGAAATAAAACATTTACATGCGTGCACTGTTTTTAAATGCTCAGTGTTTACATCAGCATCGTCAGTAAACTATCAGACACGCATAAGAAAGTGTTATTCTGATGGTACTGCGGTTCAGTAATCATGTTCACAATGACATTTACTCATTAGCGGTAAGTTGATGGCCTATTTTTTTATTTTATTTTAAGAAGTCTCTCACAGAGATGTGCAAGTTTTGAGCAATAAAGTGGACAAGACGTCTTTTACTACTTTAAACTTCTAGATCAAGTCTAAAATGTATTTGGCAAATTACTGTAAAACTAAGTAATAGTAGCTCAAAGTAGAGTCCAGGTATGAATCTGCATTTCATATCCAAAGGGTCATCCGAATATTTTCCTATAAATCATAAACAATCATTAAAAAGTGCAGATTTATAGAAGGGAACCATTTGCACCATTACGCTCTCCTCTCCTCTCCTCTCCTCTCCTCTCCTCTCCTCTCCTCTCCTCTCCTCTGTCTCCGGGCCAGTAGAGACTCTGATATGATTGTGGCACGTCCCATCAGTCTGTCATGAAGTGTCTCTCAGCAGCTTAGCTCAGCTTGTTGGCTTTGAATTAGTCCACATTATCAGGAGGTGCTAAGTCCAAACCATCTAACCATCAGTGTTAGGATTATGAGGGAAAGGTTTGTGAACCTGTGATTTAGACGATTGCTTTTGTGGTTTGTTGACACGAGTACACAAGTACTGAAAAAATACAAGACACACACACAAAAAAAAACAATGTCTGTTGCTAGAAAGTGTTTTGCTGTATGTAAAATGGAGGAAGATGCATGATGTGTAATTTTCTGTTCTCGCCTACAGTCAGGGCTGGTTCCCTGCTGCATATGTGGCTCCTATTGAGGATTTCGCTAACAATTTAGCAACAAGGTAAGAACTGCTGCGTGTCCACTCACCAGCTGCAGGTGACAGAAGCTAATCTTAAATGTATATAAGCTGAAATGTTTTTCTTTGGCTTGATACTGGACACCAAGAAAAAAGATTTTATGGGGTTCACACCACAGAATCAGTATTATAGGTCAGTATTTCGGTTGCTGCTCTGGGAGGGGATGTTACTATTCTGTTATCCTTTGGCAAAATATTCCAGATATTTGTCCCATTATGAATCACTGAAAAAATCTTTTATCTGTTTGTTTACCCCAACAGTGTCGGTTCTCTAAGAAGCCACAGTATGAGCAGTCTGAATGACACTGACGCCTATGCTAACCAATCAGAGAGCAAGAGCTATGGCGATATCCCACCCCCGGCCACACCCAGTCGTAGAGCCTCTGCAGACTTCAGGCCAGTCTCTCCGCTCCCTGAGAAGAAGGTAGAAGAAACGTTGGAGACGAAGCAGAGTCAAACGAGGAGCTACAACGAGCACCCACTTCCTCCCCCACCGCCTCCCCCTCCTCCACCCAATCAGAGTGTTAGAAGGAATTCAGCAGATTTTCCACCGATCTCTCCCCTGCCTGACAGAAAGGGTGGATCAGCATCTGATATCCAAGTACTATATATTTAACTCTAATGAAAACTGTCTTCAGACACAGGAAAATGTGGAAGCAACACCAAGTCTTTATTTTTAATTGTTTTTTTTGTTTGTCTTTTTGTAGGCATCACATGGACCACCTGAAAACCCCCTGTTTCCCAGGTAATTTTAAGTGTTTATGGGTTGACTGTGCTGTCCTGCTAGGAGAAACTTTGTATGCAATCATCCCAGTGCACCACTGCTTTGATTCCATGTCAGCATATATGAATCCCATGAATTATCCTCCTGGAATACTGGATTTTACTAGATAGCGCAGATGCAAGAAATTGCACTTTTTGTGTTTGTTGCTATGAACGCCACCATCCATCTTTTTGAACCCTGATTCCAGCTGCAAACAATAAATTGCAGTCAGATTTTAGCGAGACCTCCACACACGCAGTTAAAACTTACCTGTACTTAACTTAACTTAGCTGTGTTAGTTTCTAAACCTAGGGTGTGTGCTCCAGTGTCTGTGTGGTTTATTTGTATTAGCAGAATGCGGCTGAGTGTGTGAGGTATTGTATAACATTTTCCATCATTCTCTCCTTTCAGAGGCACAAACCCGTTCGCCACGGTAAAGCTTCGTCCCACGACGACCAATGACAGATCTGCTCCTCAGATCCACTAATCCATCGGCACTCGTGCGTGCAGGGTTTGTTACTGATGCTGCGAGATCAGGTTGTGGAGGCGGGACATATAATTGTGTTGATGAATGAGATGGCATGTCTGAAATGTGACTGCTCAAATGAGTCAGATGGCTAGAAGAAGATTTGTACAGTGCAGACACTGTAATACACTTAGTCAAATATTAAAACCATAAAATTGAGCTTAGCATCAGACAAAGTCAAGCTGAGCTGAAATCCTTAATCGTCTGATCTCAGTCATACATCCCTTTAATTAGCTTATACAAGGAACACAGTTTAACCTTCAGGTGACCAGTTGCAAAAATGTCCTACCATGAGCCTCAATGTACAGTTATGGTATAAAAAACAGGTACACTCTCTTTAAATTCTAATGTTTTTCATATCAGGACATAATAAAAAATAATCTGGTCCTTATCAGGTTTTAAAATGAGATAAATACAACCTCAGATGAGCTACAAACAAACAGAGCAACATCTACAGGCCTCAGTTAGCAAGTTACATGTTAACACTCGTGCACTAAAGTAATTTTAAGACCTGCTAAGGACCAGATCATTTTTGCTGCACACTTGCAAGCCACTTTGTGACCCACCTCCGCCCCATTCTTTCTGCGTGTCTTAACCAGAATCATCTTTCTTGTTATTAATGTCCGCTCTGTTCTGCATCAGAGTCGTGACGCCAAATCTAAATTGCCGCAATGGAAACATCAGTCTTCCTCTAACTACTCAGCCCCTGACTGAACTAAACTTAAAAAACGTATTTTATTTTAAGTCTTTGCACAGTGTTTGAGTCTGTATGTTAATATTTGTGTGTAATGGTAAAAATATTAAAGGAATATGTAAACACTTTGGGAAATATGCTTGTTGCCAGGAGTTTGAAGCCAGGAGTTTGAAGCTGCTACAGCAGCTCGTAGTTTAGCATCGTTTTGCTGTGGCAGCACCACCTTTGCTGTTTCCCCCATTTTGACTCTCTTTGCTATGAAATCTGGCTGTTGGCTTCAGCAAAATATGTGTTTATTAAATATTACATATGTGTTTTGCCCTCTTCACCACCCTGTGATTGACATGCTTTGCAATGTTCAGTGTGTTACATTAGTGTGAGTTCCGTGGTGTGTGTTCACTGAGTAACAATAAATAAAGAGACTCTTAGTCAAGTTTTCTTTATTATTATCATTTCATACTGAGATCGTTTCTCTCTTCCCAGCTCTCCTTATATGATTTTATTTACTACATGATCTGATCAGAGGCAGGGAGTGAGGAGGAGGAGGAGGAGAAGGAAAGAGGTGGTTGAGGTGAGGGAAGGTGGATAAAGAGGAGGAGTGGGAGGAAAGTGCACTGACATGTGAACATCCAGAAATAAAACCAATCAAGACACAATGCACAACCTGATACAGAGGAAGGAAATTAAGATTTAAGGAGTCTTTATAACATCTACACCATCTACAACACTAGTACCACCTGTTTTTTTTTTTTTTGGGGTTTTTTTTTGACCACAGACTATCCTCATGAAATCATTAAGAATGAAAAGTGAAACTGGTGCCTGTTATGCCTGTATGTTCCTCCTCAGGGGGACTCCCTGTTGGCCTGTTTTTGTTATTCTTTTGCAGAGAGCAGGCCTGGTCTGTCTCCGTGTGAGGGGTCCAGAGCGAGGAAAGGGAGGAAGAGTTTGAAGGTAGCAGTTACAAAGTGTGAATGCGGGGACAAAGAGGAGCAGGAAGAAGACGAGGGGAGTTCAACTATCCCCCTACTCATGCACTAAGGCCTCAAACTCTGAAAAACAAGAGTAAAGCAAAACATGAAAACATGCACAAAGGAGAGAAACATTATCAGCATATTCACTCAAAGCATCAAAAACAAACTCATCAAAGTATTTCATTGTCTCTGAAACCCTGAACTGTGTTATTCCTTTATACCAAAGCTGCATTATCATAAAGAATCTTTTACCTACAATACATCAACGAGCCCCACTGTTGCAACATGTGACATATTTTGTCCATTTTGATGGCCACACACTTTGATTTATTGTAAGTCACGTCCATGTACATCACCATTTCAGCTGACTAAAAGTGGTTTCTGTATGTGGCACAAATTTGACAACATGGCTCAGACACACCAGAGTAATAACAGAGGGGCAACCTCCCTGCAGCGAGAAAAAAATCGGTGATTGCGCAGTGATGGTGTTGAGGGTTTTTTTTTTCACTTTGTGGTGAACAACTTTTGGTTTGATTGGTCTCTAGTGGACACACCAGGCTCTGGTTGCCTATGTAACCCTCTAACGTATTTACGACCCTGTCAATTCAGTGGCATCCTTTGCTTTCACTGGCAGTTGTTTCAGCCGCTCACATCGAAGTTGGGAAAAGTTTAACCTGCACGCTTCTCATCACAAGCATTTATTTTACCCGTCATCACTGGAGGCGCTCACTGCCGTTGACTTTTTTATGCTCACTGGTCGCCAGTGAGCATAAAAAAGCTGGTGCCGGCTTACGCTGGTGAAACGGCATTTTTCTCAGCACGTCTTCTCAGGATGCACATTTACTTCAATCATCCAGTTTTTTAATATATGCAAACAATCAGAAGCAACAAATATTATAGACATTTAGGTAAAGTCTGAAAAATCCCACACAGTGTTTAAAACCCACGACAGATTTCTCTGTGCGGAACTTCTTTTAGCCTACATGCTAACCTGAACACTCTCCTCCCACCCCATCCTCATCCTCCTCTCTCATCACCTCTTCTCACCTTTTGAAGAATAAACTGAGCACACTCTGAAACGTTTCTCCTTCCTCTTACCGTCGATGCCGATCTTGCCATCTCCATCTTTGTCTGCAGCTGTGAGAAATGCTTTTGTCTCGGCGTCAGTCAGATCTCTGCCCTCCTTGGAAAAGCCCCTCAGTACAAACCTGAGAAAAGTGCAGGTTGTTGCAGAAAACGGATCACTGTAAGGCAGCTCTAAGGAACACGTGACAGTGTGCACACATCAACTTTATATAGTAGATCTGTCTCTCTCATCAAGCCTGCTTTTTGTGCGTTTTGTGTCTGTTTGAGTCTCTTACTTCAGCTCCTCTTCTTCTATAAATCCGCTACCATCCACATCCAGAACCTGAAAGACCTTCTTGACATTTTCAGCTGACATGGCCTTCATTCCCACCATTTCAAAGAACTTTTTAGGGTCAAATGTTTCTGCTACAAAAGGCAAAGGCAAAACAGACACCAGAGGTCGTAATATTATCTGTCACAGCCACTTTAAAAGCAGAAGATTTCAATTAGCATTGACAAAACAGAGCAAGATAAAGTTTTTTTTATTACATCAATTCCATGTGCGTATATCATTTTTAATGGATTTTATGGTTCTGCGAAAAATCTAAGGCCAACTTCTGATACTTGTGTGCACGTTTTACCACAAAGTACCAGAGTACCAGTGACACTCCAATGGTTACTGACCTGCAAAGGCATCAAGAGCTTTCTTGATCTCCTCAGGTTTTAGCAGATCTGTCATAACCATTTTTTTACCTGGAGAGACAGAAAGGATATGAAAGGTGCAAATTTTGGTATTGCATTTCAAAGAGGTGAGCATAGACAGCAGCAGACATGGAGCTGAGGATATGATAGAAACACTGAAAATAAACTTGAAACTCTTTATGAATGCATGTGCTTGGAACAGTTTTATTAAGTAGGCTGTTGCTGCATTTTACAGCATAGTAAATTAGGAGACAATGACGCATTCAAACAAACACAAGGAGAATTTCGATCCTTGTAGGCCTCGCAGGGGTATCTTTAAAACAGTCAAGAGATGGCCTCTGTGGAACTTGGCACAGTGGGAGGTTGATAGAAGGACATAGTTTAGAATTTAAGACATAGACATAAATACAAACAAATGTGGAGAGAGAGACAAGCACTGTACACTTGAAGAAGCACACAAATTGTTCTGAATTGTCCATGATTTAAAAACACTCACAGTACACTTACTGTGAAATTAACACTACTTTATAGCTGGATGACACACGGTGTGAGGCATTTGACCCAGAAAACCGTTTCTAGTGAAATTGCCACGTCTCATCTTCTTGCTTAGCTGCATTTTGTGAAGCATTAAATAAACTCAGTGTCCCCTTAGTTGCAGTACATGGCACACGCCTGTAGGTGTCACACCTGAGCTGAAGGATCTCAGTCTCCTTGTGTATCATTTCAGAGCCCTGGAAACAAATGCTGAGTTGTCAAGATAGATGTTTGATGAATGAGTTTTGTGTCTTTAAGAGATGTGAGCCCCTCAGTATGTAGGAGTATGTGTCTCAGACATTGTGCCTCAGTCAGGATACGTGTGCTGAGAGACTTGCAAAGACCCACTGGGTTGGTTTCAGTGGTCCCTCTGCAGATTGCACTATCCTGACCCCAACATAATCCCAGGCCTTGCTGTCCAAAGGACGGAATGAGAGTGCAAAAACAGAAATTCATGATCATCCTCTTGCTTTCCGTCCAGTCTACTTCTTCTCAGCTTTCACCACACCTGTTATGCGTCTGATTTTTGGCAGCAAAAGCCAATTAGTGAGCATCTATTTGTGGTTTATGAAATGTCTTGAGATAAGATGATGCAAATAAAAAGACCTGATGTCATAAACTGAAGTCATCTTTTGCTTTCGGGAACGTTTTACACTTTCTTTCTTTTTTTTTATTAAACACAAAAGCAGACGAGCGGTTCCAGTCAGTCCAGTTGTTCTGGGTGTTGACGTGATTCCTTCAGCCCAATGAAAATTCACAGGTTTTGTCATGAGCATGTGTTTAGTCTTTTTCCTTCACCGTAGCCTCAAATGTAATGTAATGCAAACATCCACACACAGTGATCGCACAAAAAAGTCTGTGTTTAAACCACACGCACGAACCATTTCATACACAAAGCCCAGATTTTCTTTACTGACTTTGCATACCGCAAATAAACAAATGAAAAAGGCCATCTTTAAAACTTTAAAGAGACATCTTTAAACTAAGTAATAATAGTAGTTGTGGTTTGCTACAGTAGGCACCCAAGAAAAATGATCATACAAAAACACACACACACACACATAACAGAGCCTGAACTGTGTGAGCTTCCTTATGTAGAGAACTTAGGGTTACGTGAATGTGGGTGATTTTGCGTGCCCGCTTATTTCGTGCACAGCGCGAGAACACTTCTGCTCACACATTGTGAATGACACTCGGTGACTTTATTTAACTTGCAGTGAAGGATGTGCATGCTGTGATGGATATGTGGGGTTATATTTTAGTATCACAGCATAACAGACCTTCACTGAGGATTGAAAGCCACTCTCGCCTCTAAGTGTGCTAAAAATAAGTTATATGCTTATATGTTTCTTTAGAAAAGTAGATACAGTTCTAAACTTGCAGCTTCACTTTTTTTTACTGGTGGAGGCAGTTAATAATTTGAAAAGCGGGTTAGCAAAACGCCTTAAAGCTCAAATAAATCACTGCAAGTTGGAGATGAAAGTTGTGGTAATTCTGAGTCATGCCATGTGTGTTCATTAAAGTTTATCTAAGCCCTCTTTCCAAAAGCAGTCCATTCAAAATACAACAACACAGAAAAAACATTTACAACAGTTAGTTAGTTAAGCACACGGCTACTGTGCCACTGACACCTGTTCTTGGTGAAACCTGAGCCAAGGAAACACCCATCAGAGCAACACCTGCTGCTAATATTTCCTTTTATTTAAAACAAGCTACGGCAGAGAAGCAAATGCCAAACAAAACAATTTAAACTATTACAAATGCCCTGCAAAGCTGCCCCGTATTTCAGCAAACAACAAGCTTTGAATAATATTAGAAAGATGTATTTACACAGCTTGTTGTTCTTTGGCACTCTGATGTTGTATAAAGCCTGACCACTTTTTTTAGGACTTTTCATGTACCCTCCAATGTTTCATCGATTGCACCTTTTAACGTTATCTAGTTGTGTTTTGTAAGGCTTGCAAATCCTAAATCAATGATATTTGTGATTGATTTTGTTAGTTGAGTTTCTAGCAGAGCATTCACCCTCCAGCTTATGCAAACACACCCCTGTTAGACAGCTACAAACAGTTTATCACTGCGCATCACTCATACTTTGTTCATTTACAACCTTGCTTGTTACAGACAATCCCCCCGAATCACCGTAGTTCAGTTTTCTGCTCGCTGTGGCCTCAGAGTGCATTCTAAATGCTTTTATTTCTCCATCTCAGAGTTTGTTTCTGTCTTACCTGAATGAAGGGGTGGGCGATTGCAGCTGAGAAAGATGGCAAATGAAAAGGTGATGGGGAGAAATTGGAGCAGAGAGAAGATAGAAGGGTGGTGAGATGAGGTAAGATGATCAAGATGAGGGGGAGGACACAATATGACTTTTATAGCTGCCTACAAACACATACACACTTACCCCATACACCCCACATTCCCACCTCTCATTATGCTCTCTATTTTCAGAAGGGGGGGGGGGGGTGACAAGACATGACGCAAGCACTGCTGGGCCTAGAGTGTGATCATTTTCTCTGCAGCACTACCAAATCACACACGGCTGTGTTAATAATACCACTTTATCTGACTTCCTTTGGACCTTATCTTCACCCAGGTCTTCGCCGTTGCTTTGCGTGACTCTTCTTTCTTTTGTCGCTACCCACATCGCTCTTATCAGATGTGTGATTTATCCTGTCAGCTTGAGTTGTACAAACACATGAAGTTGGTACTGACCAATATCCAGCCACTACTCAATTGTCTGTAGCGGTAATTTTGATCAAAAACATTTTGAATTAATTGGACAGTGACAAGACAAAAGTGGTTACTTTGAAATTTAGAACCACGTATGTCTGTCAGTGTTTAGTCGATATATGTGATACACAGTCTTCTACGGTAAGTCTCTCTAAGCCAGTGTCACTAGCAGCAGTGGCTTTGACATGGAGGCTGTGGTTCCAACTACTTTTAGAAAATGCCATCAAGTTGATGCACGAATAGTACTGTGCAGAAGTCTGTTGTCACTGGTTTTCAATCACGTTCTTCTGTAATTTGGTGTACCTCAGTCTTTTCCTCCTGTTTTCTTTCCCTAAGAATGGCTTCGTGGCAGCCACCCTTCCACTGACGCCATTTCTGACGAGGCTTCAGCGAAGCGGTAGATGGATCAGCTGAAGGACCAGATGCATCCCTTAGGCAACTGTTAGTGGTTTTTATAACAAAGTGAAATCATCTGGGAAACACAGCAACTCAGCCACAAAGTGGTAGGCCACGTAAACTCACAGAGCAGGCCAGTTGATGCTGAGGAGCATAGTGCACAGACCTCCAAACTTCATGTGGCCTTCAGATTAGCACAAGAACAGTGTGTAGAGAGCTTCATGGAATGACCGAGGAGCTGCATCAATGCCTTACATCATCAATAGCAATGCAAAGTGTCGGATGCAGTGGTGTAAAGCACACCGCCACTGGACTCTAGAGCAATGGAGACGTGTTCTCTGGAGTGACCAATCACACTTCTCCATCTGGCAATCTGACGGATGAGTCTGGGTTTGGTGGTTGCCAGGAGAACGGTACTTGTCTGACTGCATTGTGCCAAGTGTAAAGTTTGGTGG
>JAVDPK010002682.1:203724-215941 GCA_034780415.1 Cichlasoma orientale | reverse complement strand
AAACTTCATGTGGCCTTCAGATTAGCTCAGGAACAGTGCGTAGAGAGCTTCATGGAATGGGTTTCCATGGCTGAGCAGCTGCATCCAAGCCTCACATCACCGAGCACAATGCAAAGCGTCGGATGCAGTGTGTAAAGCACGCTGCCACTGGACTCTAGAGCAGTGGAGACGTGTTCTCTGGAGTGACCAATCGCACTTCTCAGTCTGGAAGTCCAATTGTACTCACAAATGTACTTCTGGAAACATGGTCAAAATTCCCATAAACACTCCTAAACTTTGTGGAAATCCTTCCCAGAAGAGTTGAAGCTGTTATAGCTGCAAAGGGTGGGCCGACATCATATTAAACCCTATAACCCTGATTGTTAAAGTGGAATTTTACTGGCTTTAAATATTAGAAACAAAAGAGTCTTCATCAGCTACACATTAGGAACCAGTGGACATTTTGACTGATCTTGTGCATTCCAGTGAAGCTGACTTAGAGCTGGCGCTCTGCCAGAGCCAAATCCTGTGCGATCCAATAAAACAATCCTTCCACTGTCTGATTCCTTTTTCATTTCTCCCGTGTGTTCTGTTGAAAGGGTTTCTTTCTTCTTCTTTCCTTGAATATTTCTGTCGAGTGGAAGACGGGGGGTAAAGGTACGAATGCCTGTTAACCTTTTTTTGGCAGAGCCGGGTTCGGATTGTTTGCAGGTTCAGCAGTGAATACCAAAGTCATTAGAACTTTTTAATCTGACATTGATTCTCCATATTATAATGTATCCATAACGGCAAAAGCCATAAAACTTAATCTTTTTAGAAGCTACGTCATGCACACTGTCATATTGTATGTTCTCATTTTCCCATAGATTTTTTTTTATATTTTATTAAAATCAAGTCATATATTTAATTTCTTATTAAATAGCAAGAATGCTTTTACTCAAGAAGCCTTTATTGTGAAAATGTTACAATAAGATTTGTTGCAAAACAAACAAACAAAAAAAAAAAAAGGCCATATCTTTCATTGCCACTTGCTATACTGGGAAAGTTCTACTTTTCTACAAACTCTGATTTAACATCTGCCACCGAGGAGTCTGTTGGATAATATTAGATCTGATGGGTTTAATTGCAGTGCCACATCTCATCAGGATGGGAAGGGAATAAGATAGACAGGGGGGGAGAGTGGAGGGAGACAGGGGAGGATGGGTGATGGGTTTAAAGCAGAAAAAAAATAGCAGAAAAGGATAGAGGTCTGTCTTCTCAAATGAAGCCCGTCTGATTAATCAGAAGTAAATAATATCATTATATCAAAATCAGTGTGTTTCTTTCTGTTTTTTTGCTTGCAGGCTTGCTCTCACAAACAACACGCTATGCTATGCATTTCTATCCTAAATGGTGATTTGTGAGTCACACACAATAGCTATAAATTCAAGGTCAAAAGAGCGTTTAGGTGAGTGAACGGGTGAGTGATTCATCAGTGGGTGAGTAAATGAATGAACTTGTGTCTGCGAGTGATTGAGTGAGTTATCGCGCTCCACAGTGAATGAGACGAGGGAAATTGAGTGAAGAGAGAGGGCTGAGGGTCATTAAGACTGTGCTAAATTTGATTTAACAGCAGGGTTAGATAGCCTTGGATGAATTGTTGGGGCCTGATTTAGACTGTTAGGAGTCTCTGCTGTGCCTCATAATTTTTTGACTGGACTTAATGTGATATTAGGAAGAGTAATACGCTATGTCCACAGTCTTAAGAAGGAAGGAGTATTTATCTCATTTTGGAAAGGATAAAAGTGTTAGCTACTATATATACATTATATGGATAAAAGTGTTGGGCCACACCTCTTAATCTTGGAATTCAGGTGTCTCATCGCCACAGTATGTATAAAATCAAGCACCCAGCCATGCAGTCTGCCTGTACAAGCATTTGTGAAAGAGCTCAGCTGTAAGTGGCATTACTGCAAAATGAAAGAGTTTAGGAGCCACAGTAACTCAGCCATAAAGTGGCAGATGATGTGGAGTTATAGAGCGAGGTCTCTGAGCGCTGAGGCACACAGTGCGTAAAAGTCACCAACGCTCTGCTGACCCAATCACTGCTTCCAGATCCAGACCTCCTCTGGCTCAATGAGTTGCCATGAAACCTGGAAGATGTTTCTTCCTCACACTTTAGCTCATCTTCAAGTTGTGTTTGCAAGCGTTCATTTCTACAGTCATGCCGCGCACCTGCGTCTTAGCACTTTCAGTCTGTGAGCATTCATGCAAATTAGCATTAAGCTCAAAGTACAACTGGGCCTAAGTGTTACCTTATAAGCACAATTTAAAAAAGAGCATCATCAAGATTGGAGTAAAAACTTGTTTACATGCTTCTTTTATTGCACCCCCCCCCAAAAAAAAAAAAAACAGCTGTATTGTGAAACAGCTGTATTGTGATGCCATCATTTGTATAAATATATTGTGTTTTCTTTAGGGAAAATCTACATTGGAAACAAAAAGGAGATTGCAGAGAGCAGAATCCCTGAACTCAACACGTACATGAAGGTAATCACACTGAATTTTTATGCACAGCGCAGTCTTTTCAAATTCTCAACAGAGGAAAAAATTGTTGGCATGCCTGCATGCAGCGTGCAGTGCGGTAGCCTACAACGCAGTGGGCTGAGCGATGCTGTAGGTGGATAAGCACTGACTCGGATATTTCAGCAGTAGTTTGCAGATCGAGCTCAACGCGTAGGCGTTGCTGCTCTCTTCTCTTTGCTCTGCCCTGTGCCCACATCACGTCTGACTGACTGTAGTTGTGGGACTTTTGACATGTTTCAGTGTTGCTCCATCGCTAAAAACATGATCAGGTTCTCTTTCTCCCACTCACTCACTTCTCTTTTCTGCTCAACTCTTTTTTTTTTCCCCACAACCTACGTCGCTCTCTCTTTGCCACACTCTCTCGCCTTCGCTCGCCTTACACTTGTAATGCTTCTCGCTTCATCTCCACTCTTTTCATCCACGCCTTCTCTCCCACCACCCTACCTCTCCTTCTCCTCTTCCATCAAACTCCCACTCTCTTTACACCCCTTTTGTCTCTGCTGACGTCTCAATTCACCCACCCTGATTTCCCTCTTTTTTACATCATTCCTCATCTCCGTCTTTCTTACATGTCTTTATCTTCCATACCACTTTTTTTTTCAGTCCACTCTCGCGCCACTCATCCCTCATTCCGTCTCTCTCTCTTGTCTCAGAGGTTGCTGGGTTTGCCAATATGGCTGTTGCTAGACGAGGCTCTCAGGATGTTTTTCTACCAGACTGAACAGGACTGCGAGCACCAGCCACGAGCCCTGAGGCGCCTCCGCCCACCTACCCGCAAAGTGTAAGCCCCACAGTTCCCCGTGATAACACACCTAAAACACAGAACAGTCCTTTAGCACTGACCTTCATATCAAAGGAGACACCAGTTACATACATTACTGTGCAAAAGTCTTGAGTGACCCCTCTTTTCTTTATATTTTGCTCTGAAAATGGAAAATACCTGTAGGTGCAGCGATTTATTGAAACATGCAAAGGGTTTGTGCAATTCTAATGAGCGTGAAAGTCAATGCTTGGTGTGACCACCTTGGTTAGACCTCCTTCAGCACAGCCTGAACTCTCTGAGGCAGATTTGATGTAATTTCTTTAAGCAGTCTTCAGGAATAGTTCTCCAGGCTTCTTGAAGGACATTCAAAGCTCTTCTTTGCATGTTGACTGCCTTTTGTTCTGTTCTCTGTCAGGATGATCTCACACTGCTTCAATAATGTTGAGGTCTGGGCTCTGGGGAGGCCAATCCATGACTGATAGTGTTCCACTCTGTGTGTTTTATGTGTCCACGTATTCTTTTACTACA
This sequence comes from Cichlasoma orientale, assembly GCA_034780415.1. Classification (NCBI taxonomy): domain Eukaryota; kingdom Metazoa; phylum Chordata; class Actinopteri; order Cichliformes; family Cichlidae; genus Cichlasoma; species Cichlasoma orientale. Next base: position 212,106 of record JAVDPK010002682.1, on the reverse strand, counting down.
TTGACAGTGTATTTGGGATCATTGGCATGCCGGAAAATGAAGCCATTGTCAATGAGACGGATTCCAGATGTTATTTCATGGTGGATTCAAATCTGATGGTACTTTTCTGTGTTCATAATTCCGTTTGACAAGATCTCCAACACCACTGGCTGAAACGCAGTGACAGAGCCTCCACTGTGTTTTACAGATGACTGCAGACACTCACTGCTGCTCTCCTCACCTCCTCCACACATGTGACAATTTGAGCCAAAGATTTCAAATTTGGATTCATCACTCCATAAGCCCCATTGCCACTGATTTTCAGTGCAGTTCTTGTGTAATGTGGCATATCTCAGGTCTTTCTCCCTGTTTCCCTTCCTTAAGAATGGCTTCATAATAGTCACCCTTCCACTGAGGCTTCAGTGAACAGTAGATGGATCAGCTGATGCATCTCTCTGGTCCTGTGTCAGGTCTTTGTTGGATTTTTTCCTGTTTCCTGGGACATGACTCTCACATACTGTTCATCTGCTATAGATACACTATATTGGCAAAGTATTTACTCACCCATCCAATCGATCAAATTAATTAAAGAGATGTTGGTTCTTTTCTAAGTTGTGTGTCATGTATACACACAACACTCGTTCATCTTTTGAATTAGGTTAACAACCAAACAACCAACCAACCAACCAACCAACCAACCAACCAACCAACCAACCAACCAACCAACCAACCAACCAACCAACCAACCAAACAATTTCTCTGAAAATGGTCCGGTACAAGGATTGAACTGAAAATGAGTGAAAAACAGCCAGTGTCCAAAGCAGCAACCTTTGGGAAGCCCGGAGAACTGGAGAACTCGACAAAGTAAGAAATGTGGGGTGGCTCGAGACTTTTTTTTCTCCATTTTGGCCACAGCGACTTTTATCTGCAGTATTTAGACAGGAAATGGGGGAAGACATGGGATAAATTGGCGACAAGCTGGGACTCGAGCTCGCACCGCCTGCACTGCAAGGCAGCATATGAATGTGGTCGCCTGCTCCACCCCTGAGCCACCCAGGCACCCCGGCTTGAGACTTTTGCACAGTACCGCATATACAAAGTATTTAATAGTGCCAAAGACGGAGCCCGAGTGAATCAGGTTTAAAGCTGAAGCATCTGCAAATAATGACAAAAGAAGGCTGCTGTTGGGCTGCTTTCAGGCAATAAATATCTTTGAAAATAAATGAAAGAAGGTTAAAATGTGCCTTTGAACTGTGAAATATCAGAAGCATTTTGACTCCCCAAAAGGAAAACTGCCTCATTTAGTTTTTTTTTAAAAAAAAACTTTTAAAATGAGCATAATTAAGATCAATCTAGTGCAATTTGGTCTTTTAAGGAACGTGTTTCCTCATCTCAAATAACTGTGCTCTGAACTGAAAACAGTTACAGCAGACAGGATGCAGGTCTTGTATGAATCGGAGGAGGTGGGATGAAGGCGGGGCTCCAGCAACATCATTTGCCTCTCTGAAGAAGGAGAGAGAAGAGAATACATTTTCCCCAATACGCATAAACCCAGGAGTGCAGATTTCCATAAATATTTAAACTGGTTGTTCTTGCTTGAAGGTATTAGCACTTCAGAGTCAGTTCCACCCAGATGAGATGCACGAGCACAGACACAGCCTGTTTCCTGATACAGCTAACCTGATAAACTTTTGTTCTATTTTGCGAATAACTCCTGCCATCGTTTAATGAATCACAATCCTTAAACTTGACTTCTGTAACTCCTTGTGGAGGATAAAAGAGAAAACATCAGGAATGCTCATCACAGAACATTTTAATTCAATAGCTGCTGTTAACTTTGTGTACTTAATAAACACTGAAGGTCATGTAGACTGAAGATTCAGAGAGATGGAACTTTGTATTTCAGTTAAAGTCTTGCAAGTTGGACACAAGCAGAGAATAATGGCAGCGCTGAATTAGTGCTAAAACGACGCGACGCTTATCTTCACCTGAAACTCGGCTCAAACTCTCCACTTTTCACTTAAGGACAAAATACACTTTGTGTGTGTATGAATTTAGGGTCAGCTGATCACATATACCCACGGCATGTGTTTTGCTTATGTAAGCTTTTACTTCCTCCAGAACAATGCATTAATAGGCATTTAGCCCACACACAAATTCAGAATGAATATACTGAGGGATGAATAACTTTTCTTAAGGAGCATATGTGGAAAAACTGAAAAGCTACTGAATTAAACACCCGAGCGTCTTGATTGTGTTCAACCACATGGAAACTCTTCAAGCTGTCACATGAGAGTTACTGTAGTCTTGGGTTGGTCATATAAGGAAGGTCTGCATCATCCTGATGCATAATGGAGCTTATTTCCAGGTCATAACTTAATCAGTGTTCAAAATTCATTATATTTATGTTTTTAAAAGGGATAAAATGCTCTTATCAGGAAACATGACTCAAAGGATCTTCCAGAGGGGACCGTGTAAGTCAGTCTTATATCTTGTATGTATGTATGAGTTTGTTTTGTCAGAAATTGTAGTGAGCAAACCTAATATTGTTTTTTTTTGGTTATACATGTAGATGTGGTGTTAAAAGGCTCTGCTCTGAGTTACAATGAATCTGCTTTGAGAATGAATCCCTCCATAAACCTGCATATTATTTATTCATATATAACCAAATGCTCAAAACTTAGTGTCTACAGTTGAGGTACGGATGATGGAAAGAGTTTCTGCACAAACAAACAAACAAAAAAAAAAACTCTACAGATATGAAGTAAATCAGTTGATCTGATTCAGGTAGTGATGGCCGCCATGTGGCGTTGCATGAATATAATTGGATATCCAGCAGTCAGCTGGTAGCCAAACAGCTGATGAATGAGTCACTCCTATGCTTCAGTGGTGCTGCTGATTCCAGTCAGCTAACACAAGAACAACTTCAGCACCCGGCCTGAACTGTACCCCCCCTCCAAAAAACCGTGAGTCTTTTATTGCACACAGCATGCGTTCGCTTTTAGAGTACGTGATGCAAATTAAAGTAATGTTCATGTTGGGATTCCTTAAGAACTCCATGTCTGAGAAATGAGAGCATCAGTAGGCGGGAGGCATGGGTACTGCAGCTGATATGATTAATGATGTGGAGTTAGCGGAAGGTTCATTTGCTCAATAAATCTGTTTTGATTTGCAGACGATTTGCAAAATATGTTTTTTTCTGAATTTATTCAAACAATCCTTAAAAAGTATGTTTTTGTTTGCTGTGGATGTGTGAGTGAAAGAGAGAGCATCAAGAAAAAAAAAAACAGCACTTATGGTAACGTAGCAACAGGTGATGTAGCTCTGCAACAGGTATTAAATATCCAATGTTGAATCACAACTGGATGGAGATGAGCACACTGACAGTGACTGAGGCAAGGACACCTTAATTTGGCATTGAGGACATCTATAGAGGCTTATCACCCTTTTCATGGTCTACTTCCTCATTTATAACGGCCATTTAGACATTTGATTGGCCCCTTTCCCTGTGGTTGGGTTGCACTAGCAGGAGATGTGGTGAAACAGGAGTCTCTCAACAGGAAATTATGCAAATGTAAACTCTGAGTGCTTCCCCTGCTCTTATATCTGACCTGTCTCTCTTTGTGTGGCCTTATGCTTGATTTGTGAGTTGGAACATCTGAAGTAACTGTTACTTTCTTCCTGAAATATTGCCACATATTTGATGTTTGCATTGTCTTTAAATGCCGGTTGCCACATTGTTTCAACATTCTGCAGTAAACAAAATACTTTTCCGGAAGGAACGTGTTGTGCAAAAGTCTTGAGGCGCCCCTCATTTCTTTATGTTTTGCTTCCAGACTTTCTTGTAATTTTTTTTAAGGCGGTTTTAAGCAGCAGGCATTCTGAAAATCTTTCTTTGGACAGTTGCTGCTTTTTAACTTATATTCAGTCAAGTCCTTGTACCCGACCATTTTCAGAGGAATGTTGCTTTTTTCGTTAAGCTGCTTAACAAACGCTGACCTGTGAATCATTCAAGTATAAAAAAGAACCAAACTGAAGGGATGAATCAGTGTTGTGTCTACAGTACACAGCACTTTGCTATTAGGAGCCTGTCACAAAAACACATGATTTGTTCCCATTTCTTTTGTTGAATGTGTGAAAAATGTCAAAGATAACAGTTTGACAGGCATAAAATGGTATTTTTGCATGATTACCAAAGTGCTATTAGCTTTGGTATGCAGAGTGTCCTTCAGAGGAAGTGGAAAGAAGAAGTGGGCAGACCTAAAAACTATCTACAGTACCTCAAATGAACAGTGTCTGAAAGTCATGTCCTTAAGAAAAAGAAAAAATTTCCAGATGCACCCAGATGAGAGACTCGTCTGGCCCTTCAGCAAACAGGAAGAAAAGACTGAAATTTGCCAACTATGTAAAGTTCTAAACCAGAGCTGAAGCTCTGTCATGATTTGAGGCTGCATTTCAGACAGTGCTGTTGAGGATCTTATCAAATCTATGGAAATATGAAAAGTACCGTCAGATTTTGATCCACCGTGCAGTACCATCTGGAAAGTGTCTGATCGGCAACAGCTTTATTTTTCAGCATGACAATGATCGCAAACACATTGCCAATGCAGTAAAAGCATACCTGGACACAAAAAACACACAATGGAACTCTATCAGTCTGGATTGGCCTCCCCGGATCCAAAGAAGAGCTTTGAATGTCCTTCAGGAGGCCTGGAGAACGATTCCTGAAGACTGAGAGAGTTCAGACTGTGTAAATCAACCCACACTGTTTTTCTAGTAAAGTGTAAAGAAATGATGGGTAGCTCAAGACTTTTGTGCAGGACTGGAAAAGGCACTCTCTTGCCATTAATTGTTGTTTTTATTTCAAATTCCAGACTTATTGATTTACATAAGAAGAAACAACAGAACAAGATTTATTTATTTATTTACTTACACCCTGCAAAAAGACGTCCTGTGTGCCTTGGCCTCACGCACTGTAGCAGTTCTGTGAAGCAGTTCAACACAGCAGTGCTTTAAACTAAATGTGACCATACCCAACATGCTCATGGTGACAGTTTTAATATGCTTACCATGGTCATCATCTTAGTTTAGCACGATAGCATGCCAAATGTAATCAGGGAAACTAATTTGTCCAACAAGTCTTGGACAAATTAAATTTTGACCTGATGAAAGTGCTGAATGGAAAGCTATGGGGGTTGCCTAAATTGAAATTTATATTGATTTAATTATGAATGTGAATGTCTGTGCCAAATTGCGTATTAACTTTCCCACTCTTTGCTGAAACATGTTACTCTGTGAACCACAAACGGACTTCAAGATTTCAAAACAATTTATCGAATAACTGATGAGATACTTCAGTCTGGGCCAAAGTATTAATCAGCAGGTCTACAGGACCGTCTGTGGAGCTACACTGCTATCATGGCCTAAAACAACACCAATTAGGTCTGACAGGAAGTGTAATAAGAGCAATAACATTTCACAGGTCTAAAGTTCTTACGTTCCACAGTTTCTATATTAAATGTCTAGTACTACATGGCAGCGAGTATCCATCCAAACAATGACTGAAAACAAGCTGCTTTGTACGTATTCTCAGTGCTATTTTCAGTGTTTGCTAAAATTACATAAAATGTTGATGACACATCAAGCTCTCGGGGCTGTACATGAATTTTGCATCAGATGAAATTGTGCAATCATGCATTTCATTTATTCCTGATGTGGAATCAATAGATCGGTACGCTTAAATAATGCAATAGGTTTATGACTCTCAAAGAGACATGCAAGTGTTTCCCAGCACTTTTCTTTTTGTTTTTTTGTTTTTTTTTAGTTCTTCCTTTAGTTTGGTTCGGTTTAGGGAACAAAATGACTCGGTCATTATGAGTAAAGATAATGGTTTGGGTTGAAATTCACCGCATTAGACAGAAAAAACAATCGTATCTGCAACAACCTTTTCTCCCTCTTGTCAACTGCAAGACAATCTCACCCTAAATCCTCCTTGGTGGTGCCTTTAGACTGCGGACCTGACCAGGGGGAACAGACTGGGCTCTTGAGTCAAGAAGCAACTTGCCAGCTTCTTGATTTTACAGGAAATATCACTGCCCTTGCCGGTTCATGGGAACTTTACATTTTGATGCCACTTCGAGGAATTACATATATTGTTACATCACTGCAGACAATGTTTCCTCACATGGCTTCTTCTGTCCCTCTGTGTCTTCTAGGAAACAAGTCAAATCACAAACGATGGACCTCTTCTCCTCCCCCAGGGCTGAGGTTTGTGTAATTATTACATCTTGTTGCTTTGGTTGCAACCCACAGAGCAACAACCTTTTAGTCAAGCAACCACGCACAATGCACCACATAACCCAGAGAAGCACCATGTGATCCTGTAAGCACCCCCGGTGTGACTGCATTTCACAGCACGCGCGCACACACACACACGACTTTATACAGCCCTGCCCACAGCAACCACTGTTTTGTGAAAGTCATAAACTAAGTGCATAAATAAACCCTAAAAAAGAGATGCCACACGCAAGCAAGTCGTCTGATGTGACAAATCGATAATTACGGCTTCGTTCGTCGAGTGTTGCGCTGCACTTTTTGTCCTCCTGTTTTCCCGTGACTCTATTGACCTCATCAATAGTTCCTGCTTCGCTTCACTTCCTTTCTTAATTTCTGTATCCGTTTCTCTTTTCGTATTAGCCTCCCCTTCTCAAACTCTCTCCTCCTCCCTTCCACACCCTCCCTTTAAGCATCCCTTAACTTTTGTCCTTTTCCTCTCCCCTCCTTCTGTCTCTTTCCAAGGTTGCAACCATCCCTCTCCCCCCTCCTCGCTTTCACATCCTCTCATTTTTATTCTATTCACACCTTCCTCCCTGATGCTGGGGGTAAAAAAGGGAAAGAGAAACCCTGTTTCATATTCTGAAGTCGCTTTTCTTCAGAGCTGTGTGTTTTGGAGGTTGTGGAGCTGTTGCGGTTCTGGTGTTGGTGTGCAGACTTGGGGGGTGAGGTCAGGTCAGAGGATAAAGCGATAATGAGGCCTTTATTCTTTGTACGGTCATCACAATCTTAAACTGGCTTTTGAACACACATACGGACTTCTACACTCGTGAGAGCTCATACTGAGTTAGCGTTTTCCCTTTATTCCCGAGATCACCAAATTCCTCACCCACTCTAACCGTATTCCTATGTTTTCAATATTTATGCCAAAAAAAAACCATTAAAACCTTCAAACAGTGACAAAAAGTCAAAAAGCCCTTACTTTCAAGGTTTAAAACAAAAAAAGTACCAGAACACAGACATGCCAGTGCTTAGCAGTGAGCCTAAATTCCTATTTTAAAAAATCACTTGAGCCTTAATATTATTTGCGTAGGAATGGAAATGTTGTTTTTACAGTCAGAGTGATGGAGGACAGCCCTTCTGTCATCTGGTTGCATTACAGTGTGTAAAAATATCTCATCTTTTTGTGTATTTTTGGTTTGTGCAAATCTGCACTGCAGGAACACTGAGGTCATTTTTGTCTGCCATCCAATCCTAAAGGTTTTACTAATCACACTTATTTTATCAGCATGTTAAAGGGGACCTGTTATGCTGGCGGAATGCCGGGTGCTAATATTAAATGTGGCCAAGTTTCAAATAATGAGGTCAGTGTATTTACGAGTAATCCCTGTGCAAGGCTCAGGATTCAGACTGCTCTAAACTCTCAGTTCCAGACCATTTTTTCTACCCATGGCTCTGTATGATGTCACTGAACTGGACAAGCAGTTAAGTAAACAGATGGATTTCCAAAATCCAGGTTTTAACACTAATGTGTGTTTTTGCCCTGTTCGTCTCTCCTCGGCTATAAAGCAGCATTGTTCCATTAATTTCTCAAAAGTAATTGAAACAAGTTACATTTGTTTAGAGGCAGACTGAATTATTCATAATTGACATAATAGCTGCACCAATTAATAGTTTTGTTGATCCACCGTCAACTAAGTTAATGAATCACTTAATCATTGGTATTTAAAAACATGCTGCTTTCTTGGGTTCTAGGCGCTTAAGCAAGAAAAAGATCTTTAAAATTCAGCCACAACTTGATGAGCTTGAATTTTTTGCACTGTGACTGTAACTGTGCGTGTGTGTTTGAGTGTGTGTTTGAGTGTGTGTGTGTGTGTGTGTGTGAGAGAGAGAGAGAGAGAGAAAGGGAGGGAGACCTTTGGTCAGTTGTGTAAGTGGCTGTGTCTGCGTTGTATAGAGTCTGTAATATGAGTACATGTCCTCAGGCAAAGTGTATTTATGTTCTTGAACTCTGTGTGCTACATCGCCTTTCAAAAGCATTTAACTTTACTAACCTTGCTCTACACAGAAAAAGAGATGCGGTTCTGCCTCTCTCTCTCTCTCTTACACACACACACACACACACACACA
>JAVDPK010002682.1:166189-176406 GCA_034780415.1 Cichlasoma orientale | reverse complement strand
CCCCCCCCCCCCCCAGCGAGGACAGGGCGCGGAGAGGAATGAAGGAGGTGCAGTCTGGGAAATGAGAAAGGCAGAGGTAAACGGGGAGAAGGCAGGGCTGCAATTGTGGCATGAGTGACCATGACAGCAGCATTTATATTGAAGAGCGTGTGTAATGGCTCCTGCATAGTTTTGAAATAAGTTTCAAAAGGTAATGAATCCAATTCAAATCCCACCTAAAAGACATTCAACAGCTGTCAGCATGCACATGATTTTAAATAGTCACAGTTCTCGTCATCACTGACAACTGAAGAGTTGTGAGAGTAATTTTGTGTCTACAAAATGGGGAGTCTTGTGTTTTTTTTTAGAAGAAAGTGATTACGTGGACACTGCTTGTTTTAAATTTGTGTTTTTGAGGGCCCGGTGTATTGTTGCATAGTAACGTCTGTTGCCATACACTTCACACACTGTAGTAACTTTTAATAGGACTACACGTCAGCGTTTACTTGTAGCGTGGGTCTATAATTGTGCATATCTCAGACAATCTTAAGCTGACTTTCACAGGCTGCTCAACTTTATCAGTGCCCTCCATAACTAGATGAAACCTAGTACACTTTTTCTGAAAAGTGTACTAGAGTACACTCAGGTCATGCATCTGGAAAAAAAAAAAAAGGCATGGGCAAATAATTTCACTTCAAAGCCATTCTGGATGGATGGATGGGTGGATGGATGGATGGATAGATGGATGGATGGATGGATGGATGGATGGGTGGATGGATGGATGAATGGCTGGGTGGGTGGATGGACTGCAAAGTTAGTTATGTGAAAAATGAGGAAACTCAGTTTAAAAGAGAGGTTTGATTGTTTCACTTCAGTCCTCGGGGAATCTGGGCAACAGGTGAAAAAGGGGTTGGAGGGAGCTGTTAAAGCTCTTAGACAAGCTCTTCAATGGCGATCACAACATAAATCACAAAATCATGAGCTGATGTGTATCACTGTGTGTATTTCCGTGTAGACTTTGAACAGTGAGCAAGTCCTAATACTGAGAACCCAACTTAGAAACTGTCTTTTGCTGAAGGCTGCCACTCTTTGGCCTTCATAAGTTACTGCACAGTCAGCAGGCAGCACTAAATGTAATTGGTGCTATTAATTGCTCATTCACAGGAGTGTGTGTTGGTGAGACTTTACGGATTGTAAAAGGGCACCGCAGCCTTCTGCTGTGTTCCTCTGGTGTAGGAAACAGCAATGAATTATTACTGATAACGAGTCAAACAGGTATAAACTCAAACATGCATCTTCTTACGTGTCTCTGTTTGCTCCTGGTTCCTACATTTAGATATGAACACACACACACGCACACACACACACACACACAGAAAGGCTGGTGAGAGATGGCTCTGTGAGTTTGCTCCTCTTCGGTCACAGCAGACCGCTGTACAATCAGTACAGTTTGCCGGTAAATCTTCCATTCAGTCCCACTAATATGTTATCTGGCAAATAATTATCAAAACCTTGATCATAAATCATTAGCATGGTTTAACTTTGTGAGCAGGCATTCATGTTTTCCTTTTGTGACACAAGGGGGCGCTGTTTAACCGCCTAAAAACTGTGATTGAGGCTTCAGGCGCACAAACCAATCAGAACTGAGGGGAAATCATCACAGCTGTACGGTTCAGACTGTTTATAATTAAATTCAAAACTTTGTAACCATTTTAAATAGTTTTCATCTTTAAAGTGGCCTTCAAAAACATACTTTGAAGATTAAATGAAAAAAGAAAATGTAAATGTACCTAAGCAGAGCCCGCATCATCTGTATGTGTGGCTTATTAGTTCTGTTCCTGGTAAGAAAAAGGTAGGAAAAGCATGAGGACACCTGTATGTGACTCCTGCAGTAAGTTCCCTCTTCTCGGCTTAAATTTCCCATCTTTGCCACAGAGAGGCGCTCTTATTCTGCTCCTTTCAGAGGTCAGATGACTGTGCTGCAGAGCCACTATCCTCTTCATCAACGTAATCATCATCATCAGGGCGGTCAGCATCAGGAGCACCCTGATCATTACCATTAGCAGCATCCTGCAGATTAGATTCTGAGGAAAGAAAACACAATTACCATTCAGCGCTCTCCACACTGGATTCTCTGGCAGATGTAATGCATCTGAGCATTACAGTGCACGGCACTGACTCCTGCATGCTTCATTACGGCTTGTAAAGTTGTCTTCTCTGTTTAATATTTGTGCTTTCTTAATGAGGTGTGGACACAAAGCCAAGGTGAAAAATATGCCTCGTGGTTTCCACATTGCAGGCAGAACAGGAGCATGACTGGATAGATCCGTACTGCAGTGCATTTTCCATCAGACAAGAGAGGAGGAGGAGGAGGAGGAGGAAAAGGGGAGTTTTTATGGAGAAATTGATCAATACTGCCATCTCCATTTAGAGCTGCAGTGTTTGAGAGGATAGGCAGACAGCGAAGGAGAAAGAGGGGGCAAAGAAAATAAGCAGAGACGGCCCAGTGAGCAGTACTCGCAGTAAAAATGTTCAAACAGGGTGACTGGAGTCACACAGATGGCCAGACACACACAGAAGGTCAATTATGAAGCTGTGGCGGAGGCAGAGACTGCTCGGAGTCTGTTGTCAAGAACTTGGCTTGAGATGTTGGTGTGAGGAAGATGTGTATGTGTGTTTGTGTCGGTGTCAGGGTGTGTGTTTCTGTTTCTGCATGAACTTTAAATCTCTGTCTCTTTGAGATATGAAGGTGGGGAAGAAAAGTTAGTACGGGGTTGAGACAGGTTGGTGGAAGGTGAGAAATAAAACAAGAAAGGAAAAAGTGAGGGGTTGACAGGTGGGGGTGGGGTTGAGGGGGCAACAGAGACTTATGATGCACATGACAGCAACAAAAGAGGCTGTACCAGAGATTTATACTAACAGATCTGTTTTTGAGGATTACGGTAAGCTGGGCAAATTGTTTATTTGCTGCATGCGTGTGTGTGTGTGTGTAGGCATGTGAAAATGTGACTCCAGATTGTGAAGATTTGAGTAATCAAAGAACTTCTGATGGGAAATTAATCAAATGCAAAAAAAAAACAAAAACAAAACAAAACAAACAAAAAAAAACCACTTCTTTACCCAACCTCTTGACTCATGACAGCTGGGATAGGCTCCAGGGCCACCATGATCCTGAACTGGATAAGCAGCGGAGAACATGGATGAATGGATGAATGGATGAATGGATGGATGGATGGGTGGATGGATGGATGGATGGATGAATGGATGAATGGGTGGATGGATGAATGGGTGGATGGATGGATTGGGAATAACTCTTTGATGTTCTCAAGAAAATGTCACAAGCTAATCTGGATCCAGTGACTCATTCGTGGTGTGGAGGGAATGTTCAGCCTTATCAAAGATAAGCAGTCTCAGACTGTTGTTGTTTTTTGATAGCGTAACTGCAGTTCCAGACCATATTTCTTTATGACTTTGTACAAATGAATTTGTTTTTCTGAAGAAAACAAGCATAGCAAGGGTGCCCATGGGATATTACAGTAAATCATGAATTGTAAAATCTTCTGAACATGGTAGAAGCGTCTTTGCCCTCCATTCAACATGTAGCACAGCAGGAAACTCCCTGTTCCTCTCTATATGTTGGAAATCAGTCTCTGTTTTGTGCTGTAAAATAAGAAAAAAATGAATTTATTGGGACATTACTATAATGAATATTAATAATTACAAGTTTCCTCCTTTTATTCAGATTTTCAATGGAAAGAAAAAACATGTCTGGGACTAAATTCTGGAGCAAAATGTTGCAATAATTGCTTTGAAGAACATGTTAGTGTGCTATAAAAACAGTATGATATTTGTGGAGCAAAGCCATGACCATCGACTCTGGGGGTGACCAATCATCTCCAGGGTGTTTGGCTTATTAACTTTCCAGATAAGTTGGAAATATCAGTTATGGTTCATTAATTAACAAATGCAAAATCAGCCCATTTTACCAAAAACATTTGTTTCTACTCAAGGCCGGCGCATTTTAGCAAAATAGATTTGTAAAATTTTTTTTATTAAAATATTCAAGTGGGCAACATGTTAGCATTCATTTGAAGATTGGCAGGGACGTGTCGCTCTTCAGTGGGCTTATAAAAAAAAAATAAAATAAAACAGCTTACCTGATTTAAATTTGGCAGATCTCCTGTACGGGATCATCTTCTCTTAAATCCCGCAGCATCTTTCTTTTCCACACGGCGACATCATTCCGTTCATGTCCCGTTGTGCTTGTGATGCCAGCTCACTCCTTACCTGATGTGCTGCCTTCAGACTTGGAATCTTGAATATTGCTCAGCGGACACCCTGCTGTACTGACCAGCGATGGTTCGTGAAGCTGATCTTTGCTGCCTGCTTAAATTTCAGTTGCATGGTGAAATCGCAGAGTGCACAATTTAAGTAGTCAGAGCTGGACTCCCAAAGAGCGAGCTAAAAATAGATGCTCCCTAGAAGATGATCTCGAATGGGAGAGTGGCCAAATTTGAAAAGGGTAAGATTTTTGATTTCTTTAGTCACACCTTGTGTGTTTTAATTGCTGCCCTGAATTAACACATCCTGTGTTTTATTTCAAGATTTGACTCGCCGCTTGTATTTGCCACATTTCATAGTTCAATACTCTTCTACAGGAATATCAACTGAATGGAGAATGATGGCAGCGCACAACAACGACTCATCTGTGGACTTTCTGGCCTTGGCACCACCAGATGTTTATCCTGATGCGCATTCTTTGAAAGCAGATGGAAATATATGTAATTATTTCAAATGTATTTACTGTATAATTTGGCTTTCACAGTTTCTTTAAAAGGACAAGAAGAATGTCAGGCACAGCTCAACAATGACACAGACATCCGTCATCTTTCTCTCATCCTTCAAATGTCCACTGCTAGAGACAAAACAAAGGCAAATTCGGAGTCAGAGTACAAAGGTAGGAGCGGAAACGCCCCATAAACACACATTCCTCTAAATAAACTCACACATCTGCGCTGAAATACACACACGCATCCTCACCTCCACAGGAACTGTCTGTCCAATCTACTGACAAACAGGAACACGCACGGCACATTTCTTTGTCACACACACATACACGTATAAGAATAAACTGTTATCATCATAACATACCATCCCCTCTCATCAAAATAACCGTCTTAAAAATATCCCCCCCACACACCCACACATGGAGAGTGTTCAGACATGGGTGTGGGTGAGCCGGTCTCCTGTCCACTGCAATACAGAATAGGCCATTGTTAACCTTAAGTGACAGAGAAAGGAAAACAATTAGGAAAAGTCCCTCTGACACACACACATACACACACTTTCTGATACGTCACACTCGGTGGAAAAACGGTACAACATACTCATGAATTTTGTGAAATCATTGTGTTGCTCTCTTTCATCTCGTCCACCAAACCTACTCGCATTTACACTACACTCTTCAGACATGCATGCACACTCCCCCCACCCGTCCACCCCACATCCATCATTCTTATCAAGTTTCCATTTTTTGTTCATTCTCGTCTGTCTCCTTGTCTTGCTATGCCATTTTTGTCTCCACTATTGTCTTGGTCCAATTCTTTTTCTTTGCCAGCTCTTTCTAAATCCCGTTATCTTTCCACCGTTTCCTCCTCAGCCTCACACTCCTCTTGCTGTGCTGGCATCTGAAACAAAGGGAAAAATGAAAGCCTTTGTACTTCAGTGACTTTGTATTTGATGTCAGAGCGGAAGCCTTTTCATGATGGTCCAAACTGTAATTAGGGCTTACCCATACAAAGAGCAGCGGCCCTTGATGGGCCTTGTGTGGATATACTACTGACAAACTCACACCTTCAGTGTTGTTTGTGGGCGATTGAGTATCTGTGCACCCTGACCGAGGTGTCTTTGAGTTGGTTTCTGTGGTTGCCTTACTGTGACACACCTGAATCTTCAGCTTCTTTTATCAGGCCGCCATGGAGCGCTTTACTGTGTACACTGATGTGTATCATGCTAATTATGTTATAATGTTAGTTATGTTTAGTATTTTTTAAGAGATTTTCAGATAATAAAAGTCAAATAAAAGACAGCCAAATGAATCAATATTAAACATCAAAAAATAAAGTACAGCACAAGAAGGCGTGTTCTCATATTTTATGAAAATGCCCAAGTAGAAATGATTAGTCAACTCTAATTGGAATATTAAATGATGATTTTTCATCCATCCATCCATGTATCCATCCATCCATGCATCCATCCATCCATGCATCCATCCATCCATCATCTGCCACATATCTTGGTCCGGGTCACATGAGCAATAGTTTAAGCAGAGATGCCCGGACCTCCTTCTCCCCAACCACCTCCTCCAGATCTTCTTCGTTCCCGAGCCAGCCAAAATGTAAGCTCTCCAGTTTGCGTAGGACATGGCTGGAACATCTTGCCTTGGAGGTGGCCAGGAGGTATCCTTGTCAGATACCAGAATCACTATAATTGGCTCCTGAAGCCCCTCCTGAATGACTGAGTTCCTCATCCTATCTCTTAGGCTGAGCCCAGCCACCACTTGGAGGAAGCTCATTTCTGCTACTTGTATTTGCAAACTCATTCTTTCAGTCCCTAACCATAGTTTGTGACCATCGGTGAGGGTAGATCGATCTGTTAATCGACAGCTTTGCTTTCAAGCTTAGCTGCCTCTAGTTTGAATATCTCAGGGTCGTGTTCATGAGCGAGGGGAGAGCTCAGCAGGAGATTGATCCTCCAAATTAGCCACAAAAAACTACATGATGCTTCCCTGTAGCTAGGTTAAGATCAAAGTTTGCTAATGAAAATAATTTCATAATCTGCATATATGATCATCAGGGAAAATGAACTTTATAACCATTTAATTCTCACGGGTAACAATGAGTATGCTTGAGATTCAAAATTTTATTTTTTTACCACATTTAGTGATTAAAGCATAGTTGGTGTAGCATCTCTGCAGTTTACTTCTACACTTTCCCCTCTCTTCATATTCATAATAGATAAAGCAAGGGGGTCATTATGCATACTAGCATCTCTGTTCGTATACAAACAAGCATTATTTCTGTTAACAGAAAACTAGAAGTGTTGGCTACGTTTCAAACACTCATCAAAACCCAATGATTGAAAACAAAAGTTCTTTCTGAGCAGAGGTGGCCCAAGGGGTTACAGGGCCTTAAGCAAAATTTGATTTGGACCCCCCACTATCAGCTAAACCCATAGCCTCCCACCTCAGCACTGCCAATATTATCGATTGTCCATGTTTGACTCTTTGTGCATTGTACATCTAAGACATCCATTACTGTGGCTGACTAGTGGGCTGGAAAGTAAGTAGACAGTGCATTACAAAGCAAGTTTAGTATTTTAATTGCTTTTGAAATTCACAAAGGGCAGAACAGTCACGAACAGTTTAACATAAACCTAAATATTATTTTTCTTCCATAAATTGCAAATGTAAAAACAGAAGATGTTATCCCTCTGTACGCCATAGTGGATGTGGCTGGCTGCCTTGCGTTTCCCCATAATGGCCAGTGTATTTCTGCTACTGTTTTATGTATAAAAACATTTTGTACAGACTATATTTTAACATATTTGACTAATATCAACACTTAACAAATCAATAAATCAGGAATAAAATGTTTTTTGTTTTTACCTTTGAGTCAACTCAGATGCTCTGGCCAGCATTTATGTAGCGAATGTAGGTTGTCAGATGTGTTAAAAATAAAAAAGTATCTTACAGGCTTGTCCTTGTTGATCTGAAAGAAATGAAATGTTTTTGATCATTTCCAAACTTTGTCTCCTGTGGTGTTAATGTACTGTACTCAGCACATAGAGTGCATTTCATTCTGTAAATTCCTGCAGCCACAGCCTTACTTTGCCCTTCTACTGAGCCTCTACTTGACCTTTAATTTAAACCCTTCGTCTTCTCAGAGTCAGGCTGCCTGAGTGGCTCATGGTGTAACTATACACTGTTTGTATAGCTGTGTTTAGACTGAGTCCTGTTTCATTATGATCATGTTGCTGCAGCGAGGATCACTGATGAAAGAAAGGCACAGTCATCCTCATAGTATTTTTCATTGTTCAATAATCGCTTTAATTTGGATTTTGATGAACTGTATCAGAGCAAAAAGCTACTATTTCAGTCTGGTTGTTTCAAATATTTTACACTGGGTTTACTGATAAAAGTCGGTACTAGCAGTAAATTTTAGGACTAAGCAAAACGAGCAGTTTCTGGGATTTGGATCTAAGGTATTTAATGAAATACTATTCAGCCCCTTTGTGACATCAGAAATGTTGGTGATAAGTATCAGTCCAAAGACATTCAGCAGACATGACTAGAGGCAAATGGGAAATATGTCTTCTTTGTTATGGTGTATATACGTGAACAAAAATCTGCAGCTGTATGGAAAGCGTACTTAAAAGTCTAAAGCCGAAGTGACTTCTGCAGTAGCAATCTACTAATACAGGTCCTTATTAAAGTCAAATATTCCTCTGTGGTTGTAACCAAAAACAACCAGAAGAAGCAGTCCATTTTCTGCTCTTTATCTCAAAAGCACAAAGCACTACAAGCTCTTTAAAATTGTCAGTTGCAGTTCAAAGAATAGAGTCTCCGCTGTCACTTTTATGTGTGTTTTGTGTTTTGTCTTTGCCTACATTCAACACGCAGCTGTGCCTGCACCAATTGCAAATTTCCACTTTAAACAGCAACAGATGCAGGTTAAGATGCTGGTGTGTTTGTGAGCGTCGGTGTGAAAGCGTACCCGTATGCACACAAGAACGAAGATAGAAAGGGATCCACTTTCACTTTCAAAACATCCTGAAGAGGGAAACACATGCACTCATTCTTTAGCGACGCCCTCAGAGTGCATGAAGGCTAGAAGTGAGCCAAAGTGCATTTATCCCCTATCAACAACTTGACTTGCTGGGAGAAAGATCTTCTTTCATTCACAAACCACTACTACCACAGCTTTCAACACGCTGATAGGCAGACACCGATACGAAGGCCCTGCACATACGACCCCTGGAATCACCACAGTTAGAGGCTTTTCAATCAGCTCTTTTACTTTGTAGCAAATAAAAAAAATAAAAATCACAGATACAACATAGGCAGCTGAACACGCTGGATTGGTGAAACATACCTCAAATAAATTAAATGTAACAGTTTTAATTATTATAATCTGCATTTCTAAAATAAATAGCCCCACAAATTGAAATGGAAAAAAATGGTCTTTGCAGACCTCAATGAGCTGTTTCACCAGACTGATTGAAAGGAAGATGGGGTACAGCAACGGTATGTGTGGGCCAGCTCTCACCCAAATATCACAACACACATCACATCTGGTCCATATATGTAGAGGCTGTGGTTGAGTGAGTCCACACAAGAGATTTACTGAAATAAAAGATAATTTATTAAACATAAACCAAACAAAATGCAGACAGTAATGAGGGTTGATGGCAGGTGGAGTGGAAGAAAGAGTGAGCCGTTCATCTTTTACAGCCTAGAAGGTCCAGGTGAGCATCAGCTGACATCCCCCCCATGTGAGCCAATTATAACTAAGAGTCTTCCATAGATACAGTGGAAGGGGCGTGACACTGTGACTGAGTTGATGCAGCCAGGCTCACCCTAACTCAGTGCTGTCATTCAAGACCAAAGAAATCTGCAGATGCGGGCCACGCATAAGCCAAGCATGCATTGCTGTCTCGGTGTATGGGTAAAGCAAATGTGGCGAGGCTGGCACACTTATAACACTTCATACTGTGAGTTTCTTTTCATGGTATATGCCTGCCTGATTGGAGTATTTCATTGGCCTTATGCTATGAGGGGCAGCACAGTGGTGCAGTGTTTCACATTGTTGCCAGCTGTATGGAGTTTGTATGTTCTCCCTGTGCCTGTTGTGTTGATTCTCTCCGCATGCTCTGTTCTTCCTACAGTTAATTGGTGATGCTAAAGTGGCCATAGGTGTGGATGTGAACACACTGTGTTAGCCCTGTGACCCCACCTCTCAGCCCAGGACACCTGGGAGAGGCTCCAGTACCCCCATAACCCTGGAGTAGATAAGCAGAAGAAAATGGGTGGATGGTCTGATAAGACATTTGTAACACTAATATGATCAAACCCTTTTAAAGCACAGTTTGTGAAACCTTTTTCCATACAATAACATACATCCTATTTATTACACTGACTCATAATGCATACTGTGTATGCTGTGTACATGACCGGCTAC
>JAVDPK010002682.1:122365-145496 GCA_034780415.1 Cichlasoma orientale | reverse complement strand
GCGAGTGAGTGTGTGTGTGTGTGTGTGTGTGTGTGTGTGTGTGTGTGTGTGTGTGTGTGTGTGTGTGTGTGTGTGTGGAGTGCGGGGTGGGGTGGTCATCTGGATTTCCTCCAGAGAGTGAAACAAACGGACTGATGGAGATTCACTTCCCCATTGGGACAGACAGATAATATTGACACAGTCTGTCACAAGAAGAGGCAGACTGAGCGAAAATTTCTAACCCGCCATTTACTGAAAACCTGCCTGACGAATGAACTGAATCAGAATTCATATGACCTATCACTCACAGGATGCGTTTTGAAAGTAAACAATACAAATTCAAATCAGCATCCGAATAAGTGCTGTTACATCACTGTGAGCAGATGAGATCTCCTTATTCTTCCTCCCCAGAATCCTGATGACTGTCTGCTGCTAAATGACCCAAATCACTGCCTGGATGTTGAAGAAACAATGTATCAAAAACTCCTTCACATAACTGTTGTCATTCCTGCAATTCTTGCTATTGGTCTTTCAGGGCGAACCAGCTGCTTAAGCTTCAAATTCTCAAATGCACCTTTAACCATCTTCATTTATGCAAGAAGTACTTCAGCTGCTCGATTAGAAGCTCACTTTTACTGGCACCAGTTTAAATAACACTTGTGAATTTGACAAACTCTGTATGAGATGAATCCCATGAGGTTGAATACTGCAGTTCGGTCAGATGCTGCTGTCGTCACTGAGACATGGTACCTTAATGCAGAGGCCACGGCGTTTTTAGCATAGTCCCATCCTTATGGCTGATTTGGACTTCTGCAGTGAATCTTAGAGCCTGTGATGTAACCTACACAAGTGGTTGCCAGCATTCTTGCTTATGTGTGGTGCATTTTGTGTTATTTATCTTTGGTTATGTCCCTGAACTTTATGCGTTTAGGTGCTAAAACTACTTGGTTTAGTTTATCAGTGTGCATATCTGAGAGATGCCAGCAGCTTTGACAAAACAGCAGTGAATGAAAATGGGCCGGGCCAGGCAGGTGTGGCTGTGTTTGGTATGTGGACATGCTACATGCAGCTTCAGTGGTTGTGGGAGTGCAGCTCTTACTGTCCTGAATTTTGACCCAGCAGGGATGCTCGCAGAGAAGAGATGCTCACTGATGCTAACCCAGATAGTGTAACTTTCATCATGTAAAGTTGCATAACTTGTTTGTTTATATTCTACATTCTGAATAAAATTACACACAGCTAGCCTCCCTTTCTATGGCCTGCAAATATTTACTGTTAATCTGAACCGGCTGTATGCAAACAGACTCCCTGATATACTGGTGTGCTTATTAGCCTCATTCAAATTGAGTATTTGGTCATTTCAGGTGTGAAAACTTACCCCGATTTCTTCTTTGTTGCTTTTTTTTATTATTTCTCCTCTCCTCACTGTTTTTTTTCTTTTACTCTCCTTATTTATACACAAACAAATGTGTGTAAATTCCTTCTGTAAGCGCAGTCAGCTGGAGTAGACTCAGTGTGAGTCACTCACAGGGAAATCATGTCTCTGCGCCCCTCAGATGGAGTAATGGCACACAGAACACAAACACACATAGTGGTGAGTCAGGAAGGTGTGTCTACGCGTGTGTATACTGTCTACATGTAATCATCTGTACATGTTTATCTGCTAAAACTGTGCCCTTTCCACCATGACCTCTAGACAAAGTGTGTGTGTGCGTCTTGTCAGCAGGGTGTCAAATGTGGGAGTGCCCGCTGCACTGTTTACACAAGACGCCTTGGTGTGACCTCGGAGGTTGCCGGGGACCGTGATTGGCTGCCAGCTACGAGCTCATTAAGCTGCCAGTGCAGGGACATCACGCCAGAAGATACACTCTCCATTTGTTTCACAACACATGAACATAGTCGCACACAGTCGACAGAGGGACACCGCAGACATGGCAGGCGGCCACGCGCACACGCCTGTTCCTGCATGTGCACACACACACATCAGAAAGCACCGGTAGCAGAGAGTCTGCGTGGCCCCGGTGACCCGGCTGAACTTTGGCTCACCCGCATTGGCTCTCTCCACCACACAGCCTCACACTTAGATGCCTATTGGCTGCTGGACCAAACCGCAGGGTCATGACTTAGAGAAGAGAACTAAATAATTACAAACAGAAACGGTAATGCCATGTTTAAGGAGAAAGAATAGGGAAGTAAATGTATGCTGTCGTGCTGTTTGGTGAAAGTCAGGAAAAAATGTAAACTTTAGAGGAACTAAGAAAAAAGCTGAATTTTATTCTAATGACCATGTCTTTTTTTTTTTGACACCATCCAGTGGGTGTTGAAAGAGTTTTGTCAGCAAAACTGCTGAGAAACGTCTCCACAAAAGAGCTTCTCAGGACAGGAGGACGAGTTCTGCCTATTACAACATGGGGCTTATTTTCATTGGTGCCACTAATAATATCATTGTACTCACCAAGTCAAATTACAAACTTTGAGAACGTGGCAGGGTGGTGGCTTGTTTATGACCTTTCTTATTGTCTGACTGCTTGTGTTGGTCCCATTGTTGATCTTTGTCACCGTGTTCCCAGAAGAAATCAATTACCTTGAAAAGTAGTGTTATAGCTGACAGACGTTATGGTACACATTATGTAAATTATTATCAAGGTGCAATCCAGTGGAAGAATTATCCTCTCAGAAAGGAATAAATCTTAGAACCAACATGACTGATTTCTGACCAGAAACTGTCACTTTTGGTCACAGTCGGGTCTAGAACATGTTAAATAATGTCTGTTCTGCTGTGCCAGATGTATCAGAACATAAATAATGGAGGAAAAAGTCAGAGATGAATTACACCTTTTAATTTATGTTGGCTTGAGTTGCATTTTTTTTTCTTTATTTTATTTTTGGTTTGTTTGTTCTCACAGGTTGTCTTTTGAACATAATGGGTGGCTGGGAGAACATGAGATTCTGTACTTCATTCAAAATCTTCATTCAGTTTCTCACTTCAGTTAGGAACAAACATACTATTGCTTCTTTTCAGTACAGGCTTTGCTGTCTGTGGCCCACATCCAAAACGGCCCCTACTCCTCCGCACTTATGTGGAAGGTCTGCCACAATAAGTAACCTACCAGCCTTGAATGGAAGTGAGTTAAAAAGTCCTTCCAACACTGAGCCTTTGTCAGTTTGATGGCTGTTTACTAATCACATTCTTTGAAGGTGTAATACCTCGTTTTTGTCCACTGCTCCAAAAATCTAAGGGAATACTGACATCACATTATAACATGAAGTCAGTTAACCTTCAGGGATTTGAAGCTGTCCAGTAGAAGCATAAGTATAAGCAAGAAGCATAAGCCACTGTGACTCTTACCAGTGCAAATGAGAGTGAAAATAGTTGCACTGGAGTGGCAACAACAAAAAGGGGATGGTTTTGCAGATGGTGAGCACAGGCCATTGCTCTCTCCTTATCCCTCCCTGCTGATTTTTCTCTGGATTTGCATTTGTTAGTGTTCTTGTAACTATTGGTGGCACGAGACAACATCTGTGTGTGATCCTGATGAATCTTCAGCATCGAGGAATTGCCCACACACTTACACACAATGTGGCCAGCCATTGTACTGCACCAAGAGAAAGCCAAAGCCTTCTGCACCAGCATAAGGTCTGACAATTTCATCCCCATAACTAACAGCAGTCAGGGTGCCTTTGGGTAGCACGTTCGATAACACTGTGAAACTGGTCACGCTGGATCATGTTGCAGGCAGCAGCAACATTCGCCACAGCATCTTTAGGCTCTTTGACGTCTGTCACAAATGTTCACTGTGATCCTGCTTTCATCTGTGAAGAGAATGAGGTGCCAGTGGTGCCACAACACCTGGACTGGCCCTTCAGGTGTTCTGGCGAATGCCAGTTGAGCTGCATGGTGCTGGGCTGGGAGCACAGGTCCCACAAAAGGATGTGAGGATTTCATGCCAGGTTTGTGGAGTGTTTCGAACAGCTTGGTCAGAAACATGCACATGTGTAGTCCACTGGAGATCATTCTGTGGGGCTCTGGCAGTTGCTGGACTACCCATGCAAGCTGAATAGGCTGCACATGCTAAACATAAATACATTTAAATATACATAGCACTTTTTTTTGCTGTTATAAAGATTACTATGAAAGTAGAAAGGAATAACATGACATTATGATGAATATCATGAATGTCTGAATGAAAATAAAACTGAACAGATGTGTTTTCCTGCAGGTGATCTTCATACATCCATCTCATATTAGTGCTGTCGTAGATGCTGACTGGAAGTTCCCGTTTTTGACAGAGAAACGTGAAGGCTTCCCAAAGCTTGTGTTGTTTTTCCCTACTCCTTACCTTAGAGAGCCTTCATGTCCACAACCATGACTTCACAGAGTTATACTGAGTTATACTGGTGACTGAGTGGGAGGGAACTTCAATTAGGAACTATAATGATTACAATGACTGAAGTACACCCTCTGGTATAACTGGGAACGTACTGGCCTACTTGATGTCCAGCTGTCTTAAAGGAAGACTTTTGCCTTTCTCCTTTCCATTTCACTTTTTTATTACTGCAGTAAATATAGTTAAACACAATAATCTTCAAACTTGATAACGTGAATTTTACACAAGATGGTGAGGACAGTGACTTGGATTCACAACTGACAACCTCCAAGGTAAATTTGCCACAGTTAGGATGTTATGAAGTGTTTATGCATGTCAGGTCCTGCTGAGTCATCATACTTGAAGAGAATCTGCTGACCGAATTAGCTTTGCAGGGGAAACCCCTGTTACAGGAGAGAATGATATTTAAACTGCCTCTTTCTTAAATCATCTTTGCAACAAGCCTCCGTCTTCCTGTCTCAGCCCATCATATTTTCCACATTGCATATTTGTATGAGTTAATTATTTAATTACCCATACTGCCATTTTTTTCCGCTTGCATTCCAGCTGTCTTTCTCTTCTTCTTATTTCTCTGATACCGTTTCGGGTCCACTCCACCCCCAGCTGAGCCTTCACCCTCTCTCTCCCTGTCATTCATCTTCGGCCCATTCCTGCACTGACACCCTCCCTCCCTCGTCTCCCTTTCACCATACGATACCGCTCTGTTGACATGTCCGTCCATGAGTTGCTATAACAACCAGACATTTCTGCTTACCCCTGCCTTGCTTTGCATGACAGAGCTGCAGGACGTGCAGTCATAGGGTGGAGATTAGCTGTTTAGTCTGATTTACAAGTGCATGTACACGGCTGAGCATGCACATGAACATGCCCTTGTGCTGAGCGTGCATTTGCATCCATTTAGAGATGCATGCAGTCATGAACAGTCAAATGCAAACAGAGAACCGCAAACGAAATTTTCCTTCAATATTTTTATTTTATATTAAAAATAACATTCATTACAGTAACAGTTGTACAACCAATAATTATAATCTCAAACAACAATAATTACACTTGAGAACCAGAGGGCTTCACATCCCCCCTTTTCTTTTTTAAATAAGTTAAGAAATAAAGTTTTTGTTTTTCGCCACGGAGATCATTTTCTAAAAGCGTTTATACAATACAGTGTTGGCTATAACTGGCTCACAGCGATCTCTAAAAGGCCAGGTCTTTAAGACTTGCTTTAATGTGGATATTCATAGCAGGTTATCTAAGCAGGCATTTAGTTGTTATTCCATTCCACTTTGATCTGGCAGTAGTACAAAATGAGCAGGTTATTGATATTTTCCAGAACACTTAGCTACAGTACACAGTACAGCACTTTTCTAAAATCAGTGTAGTATGGTCAGTGTATGGCTACTCCAGTGTTAGATAACATTAGACATTTTAGGATAACAGTAAGGTTTGGCATTGAGGCCTGAGCTGCACTCTGCAGTTTCCAGTTATGATCCCAGTGTAGAAATCCAGTTCTCCACTTCTCCAGTTTCAAACTGAGCCCCAAACACTGACTTCCAAGTCCAAAGTCAGAATCCACTCCATTTGATGAACAACAAGGCAGAAGTCAAATGAGTTACAACAGCCAATCAATGGCTGCAAACTGCAGGTAGAGACCACCAGTTTAGCCTTGCTTCAGCACCTGACACACTTCCATTCATATCAGTCCACATCAGCTGGATTTGTGGTTCAAACAAATGAAATCCAGTGCTTAGTGTGTCAAACACCGTCTAGTCCGTAGAGTTCATTTGATTGCACTTTTATAAAATCCTTAACGCTGGACGTTCTGTGGCATCTCTGGAGCAGGTGACTTTGTGTGAAGCCATCCATTGAAAACAGCCACACCGTTGGCACCCTCAGCTCTCAGTCCGAGTCTGGACTGTCCGACGTTTAAGAAACCCATTCTTCTTGTGTCTCCATTTCCTTTGGAGCAATGTTTCGGGCTGAAATCTTTTGGTTAGCTTTACCGCTTCCTGATAAGAAAACAGAAGCACAGTCAACTTTTTGTCTACACTGATATATTATTTAGCTAATAACCCTTACCAATTTCTGTTTCCTTATGTCTGTACGTTAGGCTTCACATGTTATTAATGGAATCTGATGTTGCTGAAGCTTTTGTTTCACAGAAGTAAATGTCAAACAACATTCTCTCTTCTACGAAGCTCCGTCTGTCTCCTTGATCTTACCTTGCAGGTTTACATGATCATAGCTCTCAGAGCTGCTTTGCTGATGCGTTTGCGGTGTTTTCTCCTGCGGCGAAGCGAAGCAGAGCGAAACTGGGCTTTACGGGCCGAAGGCGAAATGGGAGCCATCGTAGAGTAAGCTGGAAGAGATAAAACAGGCGGCAAACAGAAATGAAATCAGTCAACTATTTTCTGCAGATTTAGCTTTAAGTCTTTTTTGACCAACTCTGAACAGAGATCCTTTTCTTCTACATTAAAAACCATAAGTGAGATAAAGAAATAATGCACAGTGTCGAACTTGTATAGTGGTTCCAATTGTACCCTGAAGGGCACCTGACAACCTTGAAGCCTGTGTAACAAAGCCTGTGGCTGCCTGCAGGTTTTCCCACAGTCAGAAATTCAGCCTTCTGACTGCACAGCTCTCAGGGGATTGAGGAAGAATGGCAGGACACATGTGGCCATGTTGTTTAGTCATACATGTACTCTGAGCTGCTTCCTGCCTTGGAAACCCGCGCCTATTCCTCTACCGAGGCAACATCGTGCTGGAGTTATGTCCCATTTGCTTGTTTGACTGTCTGCAAAAATACACAAAAACTACCCAGATAAATTTCATGCAACTTGCTGGAGCGGTGGAACGCAAGTGAAGGAAGAACCGTGAAATCTTGTTGTGGATCCTGACCACATGCCTCAAGTGTGCAAAATATGCAGAATAGAGCATTGGCTTTGGTGGAAGATATGTCCTTTCAGTGCTCCCCTCATACGCCAAAAACTAAAATTATTGTTCTAACACTGAGCGCATCTCCAAAATCTGTCCAGCAGTATGTTTGCTCTTCACACCTTTCACATAAAAAAATAATAAAGGCAAGTTTTATTCAATTAAAAAACCCATGTCCTGTTTTTCTTACCAATCCACTCCAACAACATACTTTCACTTTTGGAACTTTACAGCGGGGCCACTTTACACACTATACAGGATCTATACATCCAACTTTCATCATGCACAACCACACACAGACACGTGCTCTCACATACAGTATTTGAACAGTACCTGTTTTAAATGTGGTTGGCTTTGGTCTTTGGTGAGGATGAAGCTGATGAAGATGAGTCTGCTCATCTGGTTCCTTCTGTACCAACTCCAGAAGTTTCTGCTTCCTCTCTGCTTCTGTTAAGCGACCATCCTCACTGGTCACGTTAGAGTCTTTTTTCTTCCCCTGATTGGCCAGCTCTGTGCCAGCCAAGTTCCCGCTACTGGCTGAGCCGCTTTCCTCCCTCTGATTCCCTTCTTTTTGACTGACTGTTTCAGTCTCAGTCTGTTTGTGATTTTTGACCTCTATACTTTTTTGGCTGGTCACAAAGTCTGTCTGAATGGTTGATAGTGGAAGGGTGGGGGTTTCTTCAAATTTGGGTGGCTCTGTTTGGCTGGCAGGGGGAGAGGCACTGTCTGATTGGGGAGCGTTGAGGTGATAATGTGACTGATGATGATATGGATATTGCTCCTGATATTGCTGTCTCTGCTGATGCTGCAACAACTGTTGCTGCCTCTTTGCATGATCAGGATGATGCACTTCACCACCACCGTTTGACGTATGTGCACCGCTCTCCTCCCTGCTCCCATCAAACCCGCTCCCGCGCCCCACCTGCTGCGTACTTCCCATGACACTGTGTTCTGCCCTCGCTTCAGATGGCCAGCTGCCGACCGGTCCGACCAACCCAGTCACTGTCTGGTGCACCCCTGTCTGCACATGTTTGGGTGCCTGATGCACCCTGGGCTGGGTCCAGTGTACAAGTTGGGTGTAACTACCCTGCTGCCACTGCCTTGCCACCGGTTCACGTTCCTCAGGATTGTAATGCTGCTGGTTGTACTTTAGGTCATCGTGGCGATGAAGGTCAGCCTTGGAGCTGTGAGTTTTGGGTGAAGAAGGCTGAACGGGCCGGGGAACGGGCAAGGGAATGTGGGAGGACGGCGGTGGCTGTTGTGGAGGAGGTGGAGCAGGAATGGGGTTGGAACGAGGGATGGGAACAGATGAGGAAGAAGAAGAGGAGGAGGGCACGGTCTGGCACCTGCAGCTGACGTGATCTTCCACGGAGATGATGGCTTTTTCATAGTGGGGCTTCCTGTTAATGAACTGAATCTTCATCACCTGGCAAAAAAGGTGGAATGAGATCAAATGTCATTAAAAAAAATCCCACAAATTATGAAAACAGATTCTCTTATTTCTGTATTTGCAATGATCAGCAAAGACCTCAGACACATTAGTATCTTCATGCTATTTGGTGTGTCCTAGTCAAGACTTGCTTTCTCTGTTTAACAAGAAGAAATGCAGATTTACCTGTTTTCTAAGTGTCATGCACAGTCTCATGTTACACATGTTAATCAACAATGTCAATCTAAGTCACTTAAAGAAATAAATAAAAATCTCTGTCATACTGGCTAATATCTTAGAATATTAATATATAATTGTCTGGATACATAATTATGCATTAACCACTTGAAGTACGTGAGCTCAGTTACTCCCTGAAGTCGTTAATGGCAGCTGCATGATCTGCATACCTGTAGGTATCTGCTAGAGGTGACTGTGGGGACACACTGCAGAAGTCTGGTGTTGCAGCAACCTGAACAACGCTGCACCTCCACGCACGGCGGCCACAGCCGGAAGTCGGCGTTGCGGCGGTCTAGCATAGACCTCGTTATTTCCATCACCTCTGTTCGAACTTTACAGATTGCCTGCTGGGCTGGCTGTGCGTCCACTTTTAGAAGAGGAGAGGGGCAGGGGCAAGGACGAAAGCAGGAGTTTTAGTAGAAATAACATAAGAGGTGAAAAAACTGAGAATGAGAGGGACAGAAGGCAGAAACTTACCAAGACTTCTAATGTAGCGGCCATGTGTGTGGTTTGTGTGAATATCATGCTCGTCCTCATCCTCTTCTAAAAGAGAAATAAGGAGAAGAGATCAGAGGATGAGAGTTAGTGGGCAACTTAATAGTAATCTTGGGTAAAATTAAACAAGCACTTTCACATGCAAATCTGTATAACACGTGAGGCGGTTAGGGCAGTTTTTAGCCAAGCTCATTGTTCACTGCACAAAGGAAGCCATTTTTTTTTTTCCTCCACTAAAACAATTAGGCTATTTTCTGCTACAATTTGTCTCGCTGCTGTCAAGAATACTGTTGAGGGGAGATATGAGTTGTTAAATATAGCTCATGCATGGAACTGTGAGCGTGTGTTTGCACTCTCACATATGTCGTCGTTTCACACTGTAGCCTCTGAGTCCTAATTATATCCCTGGTGCAGCTTGCATGTGGTCACTCTGTGTGTGTATGTGCAGTACATTAATGCACAAAGTGTTATTTGGTTGCGTGTTAGCTTTAATTAACTGCCTGGTCCAGATAGAAAACAGATCGTATTGTTCTCAGAGGCTAATTTCTAATTTTATCCGAGCATCTGTCTGCCTCTAAATGCATTGTAGAAATTATTCTTTTCTTCCTTGTTCATATAGCTACACTTGACTCACTAATTCTTTTAAAGCCAGCGGGGCCAGCAAGTCTGCATAAGTCATTCTGCTAATTTTGATAGCATTTCATCTCACAGAAAATCTCTGACTGCTAGGAGTTTCATGTTTTTATGAAAATAAATAAGAAACTATTCGATAATAAGAAACTATTCTGCGCAGAAGATGAAAAAAGGGCAAAAACTCATCTGTGAGCACAGCATAATGCTAATGGACACACGCTAAAATGCTAACAGTGACAATACTAACATTGTTAGCACTGTCATTGTTATAATTTTAGCTAGCAATAACTATGCTAACAACACATTTTAGCATTTTACATGATTTTACATAATGGTTTTCATTATCTCATTGCCTCAGACAGGATATGAACACAGTACAGTTTAGACTTCACTCATTTTAAAGGTGTCAAATAACTTTTGTACCCTATTTGTCCAGGAAAAAACCCAAATCTTAACCCTCATAGCGTTATTAGAGAAAAACTCAGGGATTCACCAGCATCATTAAGGTTGACCCTATGGGAACAAAGAAGCCATGGTAATCTATCCAATAGCTGTTCGGCTAAGTTTGGACCAAAGCAGAGTGTCATCATCCATAGAGCCATGACACACAAAACAACAAAACCTGAACAGAGGCCTTGCTTAAAAAAGGATAAAATGAATCATTCATGTATTTCGTCATCTCAGACTCTTGATAAAATTAAAAGTCAGACTAACTAGCTTCAGCCAAAAAAGGAAAAAAAAAAGTTTATTCTACTGTAAAAACAAACTTTGAGTCACTTCCTCGTGTCCTGTTTCTGAGCATCCTTCCCTCTGCTGGTTCCTCTCTGTGGCCGACATTATGTCACTGTGTTATTTATGCATTATGGAATGATCAAAGGGCTGCCTATTAATATATGTATCTGTGACTTGATTCCTCTAAAGGATGAGATTAAAATAAATTTTTTAGTCACCCGCTGGTCTTCATGTGTGGACGACTTAGTTTGGACTCTGTTTGGGGGGTGGAGGCATAGGGAGGGGGAGCGGGGGTCGCTTTCTGTTACACAAACATCCATAATTCAAAACCAGGAGAGGAATCCAGAGCAGGAGAACAATGTAGTGACCTTGTGTTGCAGGCTTCTCCCTCTCTCTCCGTTTCAGTTCGTCGAGCACACAGGGCCACTGCTACCCTCTCCTCCTGTCTTTCTCTTTGTCATCAAGCTGGTTCATCACTCCTGTAGCTGTCTGGTAAATATTGCCTTAACACAGTGCTTGGCACATACACATTACTCTCTCTTTATGCATTCTAATTTCTTCCTGACTCTGTAGATACACTCATATGCTTACCTCCTCCATGTCTGTGTTATTACTGTCTGTGTGTGTGTGTGTGTGTGTGTGTGTGTGTGTGTGTGTGTGTGTGTGTGTGTGTGTGTGTGTGTGTGTGTGTGGGAGTTGTGGTCATCAGTACCTATTGCATTGGTCTCCTGCTGCAGAAGCAACTTCAGGTCTTCCACGGAGGAGATGGGAGAGTTCCTCACCATGTCGACCAGAGACGGAGGGAGTGGATCGCCCTGATGAGACAAACACAGATATTTGTAATAAACCATAATCGTGTGTTTGGAAACAACTTCCCTTGTGAGGTATGTGAGGTAAGCCCTAAGCCCTGGTAAAGGGTCTGCATTTATATAGCACTATTATATATAAATATAGAACACACACATTATTAGGGGATTAGGGGTGGAGGAGGTTTTTGAGGTTCAGTATCTTTCCCAAAGAGACTCTGATACGCAAGCTGAACAAATTGTTGATCTAACTGATACTGAATTGGTGTCCCCAAATCAGGGGCCTGAGCTTCTAAAGTCTGCACTTCTATAACAAATACATAATCATCTTCCTTGTCACATAATAGGGTTTGTGAAAGGTTGAGGTATGTTTAGCAGATAAAGAAGTACTAATTAAGATCTGTAAACAGACTTTGATGTGCAAGAATTGTAGTTCTGCTTGAAGGTAATTTTTTCCCCTCGATTTGTACGTCTACCTATCAGGAGATATCAGCCACATCTGCACGTCTGCCATTTTTTTCTTCTCAGTTAGAAATGTGGCTATTAATGTGGCGTTAAATGCCTTATCACAAAACCCGCCCTACTCTAACACCACTACGTGAACTTTATCGGACGGTTAAACTCATACTTCAATTCCAATTAGCTGGATGTCTTGTTTGGGAAGGAAATGCAGGTCTAGTCTGGGCTTCAAGTCCAGAAGCCCAACCCTGAACTGTGGCACAGTTATTATTTCACACAGAAGCAGGGAGTGGCCTCTTTGCAGAGGAAAGAATGTATTCATGGGAAAATAACACCACACATATACACCGTTAACACGTGGGCTCTCTGGGCTTTAAGGATTTGGACTGTCGATTTAAATTTAGGTAATTATTTCCCACGATGCCAAAAGGTCGATATGGTTGTAACGTATGGAACAGCAGAAGAAACTTGCAAACAGCTCACACTAGCTGCACAGCTAGAACGAATAATGCACTCACAGACTGACAGAGACGCGAGTGAAACATTCAAATAAAATGAAAAGAGCTGGTGTGTAATATCTCAGTGCTTGATCTCCAGTCAAAATTTGCTCCAGTTTCACTTCCTCCTTCAAAGGAAATGATGGTGGTGATTGGTGTTTGCTGCTCCTGTTGTCAGTCTCTCCCTGCCCGTTTACCCACAAGGACCACTGCTGCTCCCAGTGCGATACAAAAGAAAAATCTCCTCTATTGCTCCTTCTCTCCTCACTCAGTATCGATCCTGTCCATTTTTACTACCCTAAAACGTGCAGTACGTGTTGTAAAATATACTTCAAGTTATTCAAGAAATCTCATGCAATAATAAACGAAGCTTTCATAAAAAGCATGACGGGAATTCATTACGGATTCAGCGACTGTTTTTAAGGACGGACCCATGCGGTTTTTTTATCAAGATTAAAGGCAAATGACTCAGAAGTTGCCGGCACGTTTTGCTTTGGTTGGCTCTATCTCCAAACAGTTGGAATAACATTTCATTTTGTCACATGCCAGAACGATGGCAGCGTCGGGAGCATGCAGATAACTCTCACAGAGAGGTGGGAAAATGAAAGCAATACAGGAGGTATTATCGCTTTATTAATGCTTCATGGGTCCCATCATCTGCAGCAGTGATCATGGTCAGGATCACCCCTCCAAACACAGCTAATCAGGTGAGCTATACATATAAATCCACACTCATTTCCTCATTATTTACTGTGCGATACAGCAGTCGTGTATGTCAAATGATTTCCTGTGGTTTTGTGGACCTTGTTCATGAACGCAAATGTCCCCAAACTTGAGCAGGTTTTTTTTTTATGATTTTAATGGTAAACCATCTTTGTGATGAGGTGCTATGTAGAACCTTGAAATGCTGATGCACTTGAGGTGCATCGGCAGCGCGCGCACTCTCGGCTTTAATAAAAGTTTGCTTCCTGTGCGGTTTGAGTGGGCAGTAAATGTTTTATTTTTGATCAGCCTAATTCGTCACCAACAAAGCGTCTTTTAAAGCAGCCATTTGAATATGAAGCAGTAAATACAGGCGCAAATAATCACATTAAATGAAGCTCTGCACCTACACAGAGCAGAAGCATCATTAATGTTACTAGCACCTGTGGTTCCCTATTATTTTATGTCATGTTGTTTGAAATATGTCTATTCAGGTTTCTTCAGGGCAATAAAATAAAACTTATTTTCCCTGAAAACACTATTCGTACCTGCTCTTCTTAAGTTCAAAGATTTGGATCGTCACTGTAATTATATTTGACTTGCAATACAGTTTGAATGGGGCTTAAACTCAAATTAACAGCTTTAAGGCTGGAAGTCTATAACACCTGTATTAAAGCTGCAGCAGGCTGACATCTAGAAAAGACAAATAATAATAATAATAACATTAATAAATGTGAAAAGAATGGCATTATAAGCCTTCCTCACTAGACACCCAAGGTTGTTAGCACGCGCTTCACGCAGGCTGAAAATAAGTCAATAACGACGTTTAGCTTAAAAGGAATTCAAACCCCACCCTCCGAGGGAGGGAAGGGTCTGCTGGACTGTGAACCTGTGATTAGCCAAATCTAGTCTACCACCAGTGAACAAGATTCTCTAAAGCTTCAAAATAAACAAAAAAAAAAGTTCAGTGGCGGTTTAGTGGTTTAGTTTCCTCTCTAACTACTTGAATAACAGTGAGTTCAGAGGTCACTGTGGATTGGGGGGAAAGGTTCCCAGCACTTTTTTGTTTTTTAATCGTGAATTATACCAACTCTCTCTCTCAGACGGGCTGACTGATATGACTAAATACATTAAACAGCTATATGAATCAGTCATTACTTTTAATATGTCTGGTTGTAATATTGATGATGCAATTCAATGAGCAAGACTACAAAACGGTGAAAAAATATACTTTTTTTGGATGTTTTTCTAAAGATGATCACCTATTTAAAGGCCATCCTCCCTCTGACGCAAGATTTTACTGTCACTTCAGAGCCTCTTATATGTTCATTTACACCGTCTCTTCTTTTGTCTCTTTCTGTCTGCTTTGTGGGCGTCGATGGCTCAGGACACCTGGATGACTTTCACGAGCCACTGGCTGACCTAGTTAGGCAAACACACACACACACACACACACACCCTTGCCTGCTTTCCCCCGTTTATGTACAGATGCTTAACCACTTAACTGTCTGCCAAATTCGTCCAGCGAGCTCTGCCACGCACTCACACTCACACAGGCTGCTTCCACTATCCAAGAAGCTATTATTGCAGCCCTAGTGCTAATTGCAAACACACATAAACACACACAGGCACAAACACTGGCAGAGATATTAGAGAGTAGAGCACAGAGAGAGGAAACTGTTTCTCACTTGGACACACAACAAACCTCTGGTTTAAAAAAAAAAAAAAGAACAAGAACTGGACAACAAGCTAATAACAGTGACTGCAGTTCCTTATTTTCCATCTAAAAAAAACTGCCACAAACATAAATGCACTGAAATATCCTCTCTTATATAAATCTATCTTCTGCTGA
This sequence comes from Cichlasoma orientale, assembly GCA_034780415.1. Taxonomy (NCBI): domain Eukaryota; kingdom Metazoa; phylum Chordata; class Actinopteri; order Cichliformes; family Cichlidae; genus Cichlasoma; species Cichlasoma orientale. Next base: position 130,359 of record JAVDPK010002682.1, on the reverse strand, counting down.
GTGTGTGTGGCTGAGCTTATGGGTCAAAATGAGTGTCTATAGGATGTCGTGATCTACAAGGAGGTCATACACACATTCATAAGAGCACACACGCACACACACTGCACGGAGCCTTAGAGGAAGCTTGGAAGGCAAAGAGTTCGGAGTGTGGAATGTTTGAGGAGAAAGGTGAAGTGTAATGGAATGCAATTATGGGGCCAGCTGATTGTTCACACAGGCGCACACACACACACAGACATACACGAACTCACCCTAGGGAAAAAAGTAAACACACACAATAACAGTAAATCTATATCCATGACTACTGACTCATAATCACACCATGGTGTCACAACACATGCCCCCTTTTATCAAAGATAAGGCAGACTGCCAACTCACTACCGCATAAACTCGATAGACTCGAAGGGCTCAGAACTCTCTCACTCACACACAAATATACACACAAGCAGAATGTGTAGATCGCACCCGCCACCCCCCACCAAACACACACACTCTAACCATGGCTGCAGAGATGAGGGTACAGATGATGGATGGAGAGCCAACATGAGGACAAAAGGGAGCAGAGGGGTGGGAGAAGAGATGAGCTGAGATGGGAAGAATAAGAAGGAGGAGAACTGAACAAACTGACTGCAGCTGCACAGGTTTGAGCATTACAGCAGGCGCCCCTTCTGTAGTGTAGTGTTTTTCAGCAAGGCAATAAGTGAATCTTGTGTTTGCACAATGCATAATAAATTAATCTAAATGCTCTGAAAACTCAGAGGAGTTCTTCTGCAGATACATAATTTGCACAGTAAAGAAAAAGGCTTAATCAGCTGTCTAATCACTCGTCAAACAAAAGTGACAGATCGTCTTTCATCTCAGCTCCTCACTTGTGAGATGCTGCTTTTCTCTGTCGCTGCAGTCTTCTTTGGATTTTGCCCAGACATTTTTTCCAAAGCAACTTTAAACATTTAATTAAAGATATAATGGAATTGATTAATAATAAAAAAAAAATAACAGACTTGTTCAATAGCTGTACTGTTCCAGATTCCTCTTCAGTATATTAGGTTCTAGTAATCCAATGTAACCATTCAAACGTTAATTAGCATTCCAGGCTGACACCACTACCACCAATTACTGGAGAGCTATTTTACTGAGAAGCAACAGCCTATTGGGCCAAGAGCTGCAGTTCCTGGAATGACCACTTGAAGCTGGCTCCAAAAGTGAGTCTCCATATTCCACCATGTTAAAATACCCAACTTTAGAGCAGAAATAAACATGTTTTCAGGATGGTGCACGTTGAGGAGGCTTCACCTCAGCTAATTCTGGCTCTGAAACATCAAAATGGTAATAACCATAAAGCTAAGGTTGAGTCCTCAAATGCTACGGCGGCATCACGGTGGCAATCGCCATCTTTAACATACAGCCTATAATATTTGCAGTGTTTTCTAAACTTTCTTCTTGTAGAATATTATAATGGTTAGTCTGCATTACATAAGGCTTCCATGGTTTTCCTCTAAAAATGACCTACGCCGGGCTTACAAACAAATACTCTTATGCGCCACTGCACTTTTCTATTTGACACACATGCACACTCGGAGGCATAACCCGCCTGCAGTATGCACAAATACAAAAAAAACACAAGCACATATGTCCGCTAACACATGCACAGCTACACCCGGTCACGTATCCAGATGCGTGCACGCACACACACAGAAATGCACACACACAAAGTCCATGAAATCCCTGGCAGATTAGTTGTTGTTCTTATGTAAAATGGATTAAGCCGACAGGCAACAGCAAATCATCCCAGCTCGCCAGCAGAGACAATTGTCAGACAACAACCTGTTCAGAGGCCACCAATCACCATCTGTGATTTGAACAGCAGAAGATGAAAGAACTGAGGTCTGACCTGATGCGTGAGTGCTTTTGTGTATGACTCTGGTTCCTTTTAAGTGGATTTGAAAATGAAAGGTAACAACTCATGCATTCATGCTTGTGCATGTTTGACAACATAATGCAAAAGAAGCAATGGTTGACTGCATTACCCACAACAGTTCATAGAAAGACAATTATAATGAATTGTAATTAAGTTTTCCGGTTTAGCTTATTTCATCAACCTGTAGCTGAACACTCTGCATGTTTTCCACTGGCAGATGTGACCAAACTGAGACAGTCAGAGATGTCTTTTGCAGAGGGTGGGCCAAACATTGTGGAAAATAAGCTCACTTGACAAGTAAATTCATAATGCTAATGAAATGTGCTAATACTTATAATGGCTGGCCTACAAACTAAATGGCCAAAAATTGAACTCCAGTGCACTTGTGCAAGTTCCTGAGCCTCAGTTCACTGTCACTGAGGAACTGTGCTTCCTTTATCCATGTATATGCATGCAGATGGAAACATGGACCTCTTTAAAGAATCCAATCTGCAGAAAGATGATTTTAAAGGTGTGGTGACAGCAGCAGTTTGATGTTTTGCTGTGACAATGAAAACAACTGCTATGTTGATGGATGGATTTTGGCTCCAGCTTTAGACTAATTTAACTCCTGATGCTGGGCCACTAGCCAAGGCCCTGCCTCAACCTGGCTTTCCCGCTTGCTCTATGACACTGTGACTTGAAACATCTCTGGAGAATCACCGTTTTGAAACATGAAAATGAACCGCAGAGAGAAACAGATATGGCACAGCTGCAGAGGCGCAGAGAGATTAATGACAGATTCATGTCCAGGCTGTCACACATCTATACACAAACTGTACATTTCTCCTTTTATTTTCCACCCACAGTTTGTGGAACCACCTCAGGGAATAATGTATGTCAAACGTTTCTTACTCACAAGTCAAGAATTCACACCGTCTCATAATTATGTGACTAATGTGAACACGAACGCACAATCGTTTAATGTTCACTGATATTTAATCCTACCCTTGGACAGGTTAGTATAGATCAGAACAGCACTCTGTGCAGAGGGAAGGATATCCCTACCAGCCCCATCCAAGACATCTAAGAGCTAATGGACTCAAACTAATGAGCTTTTGTAGGTTTCTCAGTGTGCCCTGGATGTCTGATGGATGTAGGGGAGGCAGCCTAAAACCAACCAATTTTTCCCGTTTTTGGCGCAGACATAAATATTTAAGCAATGAAAACTGACAAAAGTTACGTTATAACAAATTTAAAACTGCAAATCTTGTAAAAAAAAATTATTTTGAGTGATTGCTTTCTCTATATTATTGACCACAGTTTCACTATGTCCATCATGCTCAAATCAGCAGTACGACTATATTGATTTTTAATCCATGTGTTAAAGTCCTCTCGTATATGTTTACCGTCACGTCCCACAGTCTTACCTCAGCGCTGCCGAGCCGGAGACGGGCCACTAATAGCGCAGCCAGCAGCAGCACCAGGACCCAGGACCTCATGTTGCCGCCCAGCCAGAGAAGCCGCAAGCGACCGGCTGGGCATTTAGCACTTCGGCGTCCAATCCCCCAGCTGCACCGAGCGTCGTCCCGGTGTCGTGTGCTGACCTCTTGTGCAAAGCACTCACTGTTAAATACCCCCAAATGTGTCACTGCCTATAAGCGCTGCTTGTCCAAATGTTTGCTCACGGTGACTCACACGCAGGCCAGACGTCTGACTCTGTCCATATCGCTTTTTTGGAAAACTCAGGAGACGTCAAGGGTAGCACAGTGCGAGAAGTGCGTAGCGCAGGGTGTTGGGGAAACAAAAAAGAAGTGCATCCACACAGTTCTCGCTGTATCGGTATGTAATGCAAGAGACAGTCCAAATAACGTCCTCCAAATATGCAAAAATTCGTGCGCGTGTGCGAAGGTGTTTGATTCTTCCACTTTCCGGACAAAAATCCAGTAAAAATGATTAAATTGCAAGTTCCTGTTGCAAAACCGCAGTTACATGTAACAACAATGCAACTTCGCGGTCACATTTTGAACCCCACAAACTCCAAAGGGTCATGCGTAAAAGTTGGTTCACCTTGGATTTGCGCGTCATGCGTAATTCTCTGGACTCTGCTGTAAAATAAAAGTCAGCTTATTCTCATCCCAGCGCGGTTTATTTCACTGCAAATCCGATGTCTAAGCGTGCTTCTCACTGATAGCGGCTCTTGAACATCTCGTGCTTGGCTGTTCCTCCTCCGGGCGTTTTCTCGTTCATCCGCTGGATCAGGTTGTTCTTGCCCCCTCGCGCCTCTCCTCTCTGATTGCGACTTGAGCGGTGAGTCGCTTTTTGTAATAGAAACAGGGCCTGAAGTTTAATAATCAAGCTAGAAGAATGGGGTGGATACATACCGGAAACTGACTGCTTTAAAATTTTTAAAAAGAAGTGATTAATTTTCTTGAGCTTCATGCCGTCTCGTATTTGTTGTAGTGTACTAATATTCTACATGCAAATGCACTTTAATCACATTTTCACCAAATTCTAAGACATAGTGTTTTATTGTTGTAATATAAATGATGTAGGCATTTTTATTTTGAAAGTTTGCCTCTGGAAGTCTGTATCCTCACGTTGGGAGATTGCCCGTTGTCGTAAAATTTGCTCCGGCGGCCTCGGTTTTCTCGTCTTGCCACCTTCTTATTAGTTACAAGGAAACCAAAGCGCCCGTGGGCGCTCTTAAAGGGAAAGTCTGGAGTATAATAGATTACATATTCAGTTATATCAGCATTAATCTCAGGTAAAGATATAAACTGTTTCTCCAGGTGTTCATAATATGAAATTATTTTAGTAATGTTCATATTAAGTGGCAAACCTTTTACATATATTCAAAATGTATTTTTAGCGGTTGTGCAGCTGGGTTTTTTCCCTTTTTTTCCCTTTTTTTTTAAAGCCTGTCATGTCTGGCAGTTTTTGTGATCTGAGTGCACTATTATGCCAAACATATTTATTCTCCCAAGATGAGCCCTATAGATTCTCGATAGGCTTTTCTTGTTAATGTTTGTCCTTTTATTATAATTGTGTATATGTACAGGCTGAGAAAGAAAACAAGAGAAAGAGAGAGAAAAGGGGAAAAGAAAGAAAAAAGGGGATAGTGCACGAGCAAACTAACCAAAACAAATCAATTGCTGCAACTACATAACACAAAAGAAAAAAGACGACATACCAAAAAAACAAAAAAACAAAAAAAAAACAATATCTGGAAAAATAATTGTACGTGAAAGAAACACAACAAAAAGGGGTATGGATGTATAAAAATAACAATTTTGTTATGCTGTGATTGTGTTAGTGACTGTGTCTATGTCATGAAATGCACTTACCAACAAGGGCGGAAAGCCATTGCTCCGCCCCCAGAAGCCAGAGGCAGGCAGAGAGGGATTCATGCCGAAGAAGCCCAAGCCGCCTCGACCCACAACCACCAGGAGAGCAGGCCGACACCCGCACCAGAACATCCAGCCCGGCTCAGGAACCCCACAGCGCCCACACCCCGGGGGTGGGGGGATGCAGGAGCAGCCACCGAGAAGCAGCAGGGAGGCAAGGCACAAGAAGGACCAGACTCAGGTCCAGCCACACACACATATGTACACCCACATATGCTCATGCGCACACACACACACCCACATATGTGCATACATATACACACACACACACATCCCTGCCTACACGCATTCACCCACCCAGATACACCCACAAAGACAGTGACAAATGCACATTCATCCACATCACAAGTAGACACCCCCCCATAGCCAACCGCGACCCCAGGACGCTGCTTGCCTGGCGCCCGAAGCACCACCCGATTCCCACCCCGGGCGACACGTAGGAAATCGGGGTGTGGAAAGGCCCCCTCCACCCCCACCCCCACCCAAATTGTAAGTGTTCCATTTTGTTTATATTCTAATCCACTATTGCACTTTTAGAGTATTAGAAAGATGAGAAATTCCTGCATAATATGAGGAAGAATATTAAATATTGTCAAGATAATGTTACCAGTTTTACCTGTAGTAAAAAAAAAAAATAAAAATTACTAAATGTAATCAGGTTGTTTTACAAAGTTATGAGTCAGAGCTGAAACAAATAGTTTTACTGAAAAGCATTCGCTGTAACCTGGTTGGATTACAGTTTGGATTGAATAGTGGTGGTGGTGGTGTGTGGGTGTGGTGTGTGTGTGTGTGGGGGGGGGGGGGGTGGTGGTGGTGGTGGTGTGAGGGTGTGGTGTGGGGGGTGGTGGTGGTGGGGGTGGTGGGGGTTTAGCAAACAAGACAAAACAAACTGAAACAGAAAGTCCACAAAATCCCTTGATTGCATTTTGAAAGCACTTCCCTTCACTGACTGAGCTGCTTCAGTTGTTTAGACAAGGTGAACTCCACCTGTCACCAAGATTAAGATGGATTGTATTTCAGACCACAAACACATTAATAAACTACTAATACAGAAGTATTGCTTTGCTGAGAATTTAAGAATGTACAAAACATGCAAAACAGGTTGCTTTGTGCTACACGCACCACTGCAGTATCACAACGAGCTGATTCTCATCATGTTTGTTTCAAACATGCTTTCACGAGCTTTTTGGTTTGCAAAAAACTGAAGGCAAATTATTGCCAGCCAGAGATGAGCTGTCAGCGCTTTGAATATCTAAAAGTACTAGTGAGGGTTATATTATATTTAAGCGCAGGGCCTTAAAGACACACTATTATGACATGCTTTTCTAAATGAAAAGAAAGGGCTGCAATGAGTGGCGAGCCACCTTTATATTGGTCTGGGGGACAGAGACATATTTTTATCAGTGTGTTTTTCGTGTTTGTCTTTATTTTATTGGCAGGCCTGTAAAATGTCATCCTGTTCTCTGAGGGAAACATGTTTTGTTTTGAGCTGAGAAGCTCAATGACTTGAAGACAAATGCACTCATGCAGCAGACAGTGAATGTTTTCCGGGAAGCTCACTTTGGGGTCATGGCTGGATGGAGCACCGTGGAAGCTGGTGGTCACATTAGATTCTTCCTCACTGCTGAGGGAAGACAGAGGAAGCAGGCATCCCTCTTCAGCTATTCTTGGACCACATGCACACATACGCGTACGCACACACATGCAAATTGGCAGACTGTGGGATCACTCTGCTGCCACTGACAGGATGAAGTGTGACCTCTCAAACGTAATTATGAGCGCAGTGTGCATGTACAGTATGTGCGTGTGTGACAGCTTGAAAGCATATCTGGTTTACAGTGCTGCTTGCTGTCAGTTCTCAAGGTTCAACACTGAATTGCCGGTATGTCGGAGAGGAAGGGCACGAACAGCGCATGTGCGCATGTGTTTGAGCAGGTGAACTAATGACGGGTATATCCGCAGCTTACACAGCTGTCCGCGACACTGGGAGACACAGGTGTGTGAATATAGCCTCTAGCTTTTTGTGTCATCCCAAAGACAGGGGTAGCGCCATTTTGGCTGTGATGATTTTGTTTAAGTTTTGTTAAGCAGCACGGTGGTGTGGTCTGGGTTCGAATCCACCTTGGCCCGGGCCTTTCTGTGTGGAGTTTGGGTGTTCTCCCCATGTTAGCGTGGGTTTCCTCCCACAGTCCAAAGACATGCAGTTACTGGCGTTAGGTTAATTGGTGACTCTAAATTGTCCATAGGTGTGAGCGTTAATGGTTGTCTGTCTCTCTGTGTTGGCCCTGTGACAGGCTGGCGACCTGTACAGGGTGTACCCTGCCTCTTGCCCTGTAACAGCTGGGATAGGCTCCAGCCCCCTCTGCGACCCTGAACAGGATAAGCGGAAGAGAATGAGTGGATGGATTTTGTTTAACCTGGATGCAGTCATATTTGAGTGACAGGGTAGGCCTGGAGAGCTGTCATGCAGCTAGCATGTCTGCAAGGCATCTCTATGTAAATCGCTGTGATATTAAACAGGATAGAAAATGATGCGATTATGAAAAATGCAAAACAATTCAATTATCAGAGAAGCCGAACAGCCAACAACAAGATCGACAAGAAATACCCCCCAATGCACACACACACACACACACACACACACACACACACACACACACACACACACACACACACACACACACACACAC
>JAVDPK010002682.1:48076-71755 GCA_034780415.1 Cichlasoma orientale | reverse complement strand
GCAATAAAGGAAAAAGGATTAAAAGATTAGACTTTTGTAACTTAAGGAGTAGCTGGAGGACGGGACATTGCAAAAGACTTTTTTGTTGCATGTTTTCTTGCCTTGCAACAGTAGCACAGCTTACCACACAAGGCCGTCTTTCTGACGGGGCAGTTCATAATTGTGCAAGAAAACAAGATTGTGCAAAACTAAAGTAACATAAAATAAAATAAAATCAAACCCACAGTGAGTGTTATTATCGGTGTTCAGTGAGTTTAGGGATTCTGTACTCAGAAAAGCTGCAGGGTATGTCGGTTTCTCTGGTCTGCAACTTGTAGCATGACGTGCGTAAAACGAGGCCTCGGCTCAGACCAGCTCAGGCACGAGCATCTCGCAGACGGACACACGTCACCGCACAGATTTTGATCTGATGCTGTTTGTCTAGGAAACGGCAAAACATCACACACTCACTGTGTGAACAGATAACCGTGATAAACTGAGGAATGAGAGTGGGCCACTAGAATATGCTGCTCTGCTTAGAGCCTGTTACGGCCCCAGTATTCTCCATGTGCATTGGTTCAAAAAGCTCTTGGCAGTCCCACGAGGCTCCACTTTGAGGGTGATTTGGACCCATTGAGGTGTTGGAAAATTCCATGGGCTATGCCTAATCATTACTATGGTGTGTAGTAAAAGGTGCAGCTGACTCTACTCAGCAATTAAATGAGAGTACTTAAGGCCAGTGAGAGGAGCGCTGCAGTGCCTGGGAGTTTTTGTGCTGCAGCTTGTGAGCTGTGTGTTTGTGCTGCTGACTCCTGCTCTGTGGAGAGGGAGGGTGTTTTGGTAATCGAATCTTTTAAGCCTACTCTTTTGTTTGGGGACTAACCTCTGGGCTTTGTCATGTTCCTTTTCTTTTGCGGGGGATAGTAGTCTGTCTCTTTCAGTTTAATTATTAATAAAAAGCCTTTACTTTAACAGTTTTGTCTCTATGTCTCCTTTTTCCAACCCGGACACTTCCTGTCTGTTCCTTTTCCCCACCCCCTGGACCTTTTAGGGGAACGTAACACAGCCAATGCATCAATCATCTGCATATCTAATAGAAATGTTTCTGTCAGGAATCTACAGTAACATTTGCATGTAGTTATAAAACCATCCGTGCAAACTGTGAAGCATGTTCTCTTACAGCTACATGTGAAGTTCAGCTCTCCTCTGGTTTCTTAAGGTTGTGTTTCAGATAGTGACCAAGTGGCAACCTCCAGAGTTATGCCTAATAACATTAAAAGCGTATTCATAGCCTGGTACAAAAAAAACAGTTTTGGCTTCTATAGATAGTCCCTCTCCCCACCTGGATAATTGACTCAGGAGCACGGTCGCTTTTACTGGCAGGTGTCCTGACACCGGCAGCTGAAGCCAGCTGGTGTCTGCTGGGCTTCACCTCTGCTAATTGGAGTCACTGAGCTGGAATTCTCTTCTCCTTCTCTGCTGCGGGAACCATCTGGAGCATCTTAAATGGAATTATCTGACAAATAATATGGTTTGCTGTACGGGACAGACAATACAACAACTATAGTATGTGCTGTCGGATATGTAGGTCTATGAACTGCACACGTGCAATCTATGAATGCAGCTCACCAACCAAACTTGCCAGCCTAGCGGATGAATTAGAACTCCACCCTCTAGTCCAAATACAGTCACTCCTGACTCAAAGCTTGCTCTCCCTACAGCTCACATATAAATCACTCTTAGCCGGATCTATAATGTGATCTTTTAGAATCATTATTCTGATACCAAATATAACATAAACAGTAAGAAAAATCCTGTATAGAATAAAACAGTGACAAAATTGTAAATTCTTAATGTCTCTTAAACATTCTTCACTGTATTAGAATAGAATAGAATGCCTTTATTGTCATTATACAGGATGTACAATGAGATTGGAGAAAAGAAAAGAGAAAAGAAAAAAATTAGAGAAGACTTTTATCATTTTCACAGCTGGCCAACAGACCACGAGCTGCCATGACAAAGTAATGCAATCAGTCAGATTAGTAATGGATACATCATGTATAGCTGTGCCATCTGCAGTGACCTGATTTTGTGTGTAAATGCTCACTGGCTGTGACACACTTTCTGGTAGAAATTTGATGATGGGGGCAAGAAGTTCAAGAAATCAACTCTTGAAGGGGCGCAGCTGTTAACTGAGTCATTCCAGGTGACTGCCTCATAAAGCTGACTGAGAAAAAGCCAAAGCTGTCATCTAAGCAAGAGCTGCCTGCTTTGAAGAATCTGAATTATATAAAACATATTCTGGTTTGTTCAACACTTTTTTGTTTATTTGTTTCTTCATAGTTTGGACGACTTTGGCATTGATCTACAATGCAGACAATTTTTAAATAATGAAAAACCTCTGAATGAGAAGGAGTGTCCAAACCTTTGACTATATACACGTGTCTGAACTGAACTGTGGAATGAATTTGTACTGTTACACCCGTAATAACAAGTTACAATAGTGACCAAAAGGCCCTTTGAAGTTTTCATTTCAATTGTAGTCTGCTAAAAGATGCTGATCATGCATAACTTGTCTAGTTATTCAGTGGCGTGCGCTCCACAAAGACACAACACATCCGGACTGGACTGAAGTAAAAGCCTATCTGTAACAATTAATCTCAGCGGAGAGCACATGTGTGTGTGCTTCTGATCATTAAATACTGCAGATTCAACTACACTAAAACATTTTTTCCATCTTCTCTTCTTGTCTTTCCTTCCAGCTCAGTCACTCTTCTTATCTGTATCTTCTCAGGAGGGCAAGGCCTCACTACTGAGGAATCTGTAAGGGAGGAGTGTATGTGTGTGAACGCCTGAGGGGGTTTTACTGCTAAGACTAAATTTACACAGCTGCTAAACAGACGTCAGCACTCTGAGTTGGCTTTAAACCACCCACATTAGGATTCTTGAGGCAGTAATCTCTCAAACAGTTTAAATGTCAGATGTGGCCTGTAACAACCCCCTCCCCCTCCCCCCCACACACACAACATTTGGAACAAACTTTGCAGATATTTGGCTCACCCCCCTTGTTCTGTTCCCTCCACCCCACTGTCTCTCACACCATGTGTGAGACTACGGAGTGTTGTCTAGTTTCACTTAAAGCGACCTTCCCACACAACTTTTCCCCACCTGTTTCTCTCTGTCCTTGTCGCTCATATCCTGATAGAAAGCTGCTCCAGCTGGTGACACGTTTCAGATTTTGTGCAGTTGATCATGCTGAACTGGTTTGGCTGGTTAAGAGAAAATGGTACACCCACTCAGTGTACACAATGATTTTTATCAGTTTTTACTTCTACCTATAGATGGATTTATGGTGGGCATGATGCACGATGGCCCTCAACTGTTAAAATGTGCCGTTTCTCTTCCAACAGACCAACTGAGCTCAATGATGCAGTATTTGGTTTCATCTAGCATTCACACATATCATAGTGAACCAGCCAAACCTGTAAATGTTTAACACACAAACATGAAGTGTAGAGGACCTCTGACCCATGCAGAGAATTTGCAGATATTACTATAACGCAGCTGTGGAACAAGGTTTATCTTAACATTTCTAACGTTTTAGGCATTACCAGTAGTTCTCTGGTCCGGTGACAAGGAAATGCAGATAATGTGCACACTCAACGTTTGGCTGTCAAATGAATACTAGCATATAAAGTAAGCAAAACTAACGTTTCTGCTCATGTATTTACATTTTATACTGATACAATTTTTTATACATTTTAAAAAAAATAAACTTGTGTCCAAACACCCTCAGAGGGCACCCATGCCTAACTTTTCCCAACAGAGGAACCATTTTTATTCACTGCATTTACTTAATACAGAGTATTGACAAAGCTACTGCTCTGTGGTGTAATTGATCCCTACATTAATTTTTCATTACCATCAACATCGGCAAATGACTCAGCCATTTTTCTAAGCACGAAAGCATATTTTCATGTCCAGCATCTCTTCAACGTGATGATTTTGTCAGTGAATTTTATAGTTGTATAAATTTAAAAAGGGGACATTTTTAAAATGCTAAGTTGTATCCAGCTGTGTACTTTGCATACTGTGACAAGCAAAATGTCCATCAAAGACTTGAGAGACTGTCAAGTGTATCCATAACATACAACACCATAACAAAAAATAGCACACCACACATCACTTGATTACGGAGTACTTTAATAGGAAAAAAAGACCAGCAAAGCATTTTTTACAAGCCAAACACCAGTGCCAGGAGACAGCTACCAAAAACATTACAAGCTTTTATCCAAAAAAATAAAAGCAACAATCTGCAAGCAAAGGAGGAGAAACTATATACATAACTCAACAGTATCGATTCATTTAAATATTCTGAGGCCCCTTTCTGGAAGTGAAGCTGTTAAGAAGAAGGTCAAAATGGGATTACAAAGGGTTAGAAGGTAGTGGGAACAGGGTAGAAGCTGTATTTCCTTTTACTGACTCAATTTATTTAAGCTCATCTGAGGTCTGGCAATGAAGGGGTGCTGGATTATGAGGGAATCTGTCAATGACACACATCTACAACACTACCAGGAGCTACAGTGACTTGTGCTTTGCATGCCTAGTCTACAAACTTACACCCTGCTTTAAGTTGTAAGTGGAAGAGGGGACCTAACAGGGGACTGAGAGACAAGCATGTACCGATGCTTCACCAGACAAACTCCCAGCCCCCTGATCTACACTATTAATCTCAACTTCCATGTGTGTCACTTTGTTTTACATCCGAGTGGCAAGTTTCACACAAAGATCTTTTACAATATTCTTCTAATACTAGTTTGGATTCCCTTATAGCATGTGAGCACTAAAGTAGAAACACTGCCCTGTCACTCCTTTCTGTTTAAGCTACTGAGTTGGTCTTTCCACGGCGGTGCTTTCGAACTTCTTCCATCAGGTCCTTGAGGTACTGGATCTCTCGGCTGATGGACTCTGCTTTTTCTGCCAGCTCGTGGTTCTTCTTCTCCAGCTCTTCACACTCTTTGCCTAGCTCCTCCTGCTCAACCCTCTTCTTCTGCCTGTAGCGCGTGGCTGCTGTCTTGTTCTGCTCCATCTTCTTCAGCTTCTTCTCCACCCCTTTGGGAGCACCAGACACTGATTTAACCTTGGAGGTTTTGGGGGAGGTGGTGGTTTCTGATTTAGAGTAGGGTTTGGTCCTGGAGGAACCAGCTGCAGGGGTTGGGGTAGGAAGAGGAGAAGGAAGGCGAGGAGGTGAGCCGATGACTGACTCAATGCCGGAGTCACTGTCGCATTCGCTTGGTGGAGAGACTTTAACAACTTCATCGTGGAGAGACACGAGGGAGGGCTCCTCTTTGTTGGCGAGCACCACCACAAAGTGCCCAGAGGTGGGGATGGAAAGCACAATGGGAGTAGCCTGAACGCTTCCACTGGGGTCTGGGATGATGGTGAGGGATGTGGCCGATTTGTCAGCATCCAGGACATCTACTTCGCTTCCTAGCTCCAATGTGTAGACTGGAGATGGGGGAGATGGAGAGGGAGGCTCAGATTTAACCTCCTGAACAAGAGCAACCTCTGTCTTCTTGGCCTCAGCCGCCATGGGGAGGGGGAGCTCCAGAGGCAGGGTGGGAATGTCAGGCAGTGGCATGCCCAACTCGAGGCTGCTATGTGGGACAGGGACTGTTGTATCAAAAGGGTCTAGATCCAGATCCATGGAGGAGTCGAGGGAGGCCAGGAGATCTTCGGGGGAGCTGGGAGACTCATCAGATGAACAGGATCCGATGAGAGAATCCAGGTCAAGTTCGCTCAGGTCGATTTTCTCTGACATCCAGTCCATGCCGGCGAAAGGATCATCTGCTGACAGATTTTTGTCGTTAATACTTGAGACAAACACTTCAAGGATTTGGACATGACTAAGTGTATTATGATTATTTTTACAGTGCACAGAAAAGCGTAATTATCTTCCTAAATAATACTGGTATTAATTTTTATGTTATATAAAGACGTCATATCACGATATCATTGCTATATATGCGTTTACGTTCCCTAGTGCGTACAACAACAAAAACGAACCCTGGCATGTCTCAGACTGAATGCTGCGTGTCAGCCTCTGATGAATTTAGTACCTAAAAAAAAAAAATGAACTACTTCATTTACTGCATACAAAGCACAACAATGCAAAATATACAAAAAAAACCCAACTTTTAGTCAACTTTCTGCCGAGCATAGCTGTAGCATTTGCTAGTTGCAATAAATATGACAGGCAGAGCAAACGGTGGTTACTGATTTGGTTACTTGGTGGTCAGCTGATTAATTTGATTGATTTTATTATGTGACAATACTGTGCAGCTCCTGAAGAGTTGCAAGATTAAGTTACTTTAGTTATTTTTAAAGTGTTAAGCAAATATTTTATACTTAAAATTTGCAGGGACACTACCCAGGCTACTTTTGTGCTTACATTTGATTTATGCTGTGTCACTACTATTCCACTCTAATGCTGCTGGCAGCTTGTTTCAACAGATTCACACTTTAAATTAGGTAGTGCATCATCAGTGACAGTAGCTCATTGGATGAGAATGAAAATGCAATTCATTTATTGCACTTAGAAATGCTGCTGCCTGCAAGCACATCAAAACATTCAGTATTTATTTTTCTGTGTCGTCAGAAGTATCATTGCAGGCTACGTCACCCACCCCTTTTCAACACATGACCTAAGGCTTAAGTTTATCTTTCCCTCTCCTCCCATCTAAAATACTTGACGTTTTCAAATACTCGAGTGATAGTATATCCAGAAAATAAAAAACCTGACCTTAGACTGACGCCAGGAAGCACAAAGGAACAAACGTCATTGTGAAATAACCCATTAAACAAAACCAGTTTGAGCCGGTCTCTTTACCACACACCTCAGAGCCACACCTCCCACTCACAAACCAACAAATGTTTGTTGCCCAACAAAAATGCCAATTTCTCACCCGTGGCCTTAATTTTAACATTAGGTCACTGCCTGCAGGGAAACTTCAAATGCTTAACTGACATTAAGCCCCACCTATGAAATATTCACAGCACAATTGAAGTCAATCAATATTTCCGACTTTACAGTCTAATGAGGGTGACAGATACAGTTTAAGCTTATAGGAACTTAGTGACAAGAAATGCTATTCAATATATTCATTTTTAACTTGTGATTTGCCAGCATTAATTTCATGTGGTTTCTATCCAGTTCAACAACTGCTTATTTGCTGCTTTTGGAGACAAATGTCTAAGATTTAGCTTGATCGCTATTCATTAAATATGCATTTTAAGCCCCTCTCACCTTTGCCATCATCTGCTCCAACATGGGCGTCGAGCAGGTTGCCGGCAACCAGACAGGAGAGGGACAGCGAGTCCGCTCTGGCCTTGGTTCCCAGGAACAAGGAGGAATGGGTGGGAGGAGGAGAGGGAGGTGGGGAGGCTAAAGACAGCGGGGAGAAAGACACAGTCTGATAAGGGGATAAGGAGGATGGGTAAGTGGACAAAGAGAGGGAGGGCGAAGCTGGCGCCTTCCCCTCTAGAGCGGAGGAGGGAGAAAGAGCTTCTTCTTCATCTTGGTCCAGAAGGGGCCCCATGGGGTCAGCCATCAGAAATAAGGGCCCTGAGGAAAAGGATCAGCTCCATTAATTTCCAGTTTTGGGAAATCAACTGCCATTCATCTGACAACAGTAAAATATCCAGCCCGTGACAATTCATCTACAGGTACCATCACTCTGACCATATGAAACTGTACTCAAGTGCTTTTGTATTGCTGATCTGGAGGTAAAAACATTTCCACCTGTTATGCAAACAGAGCTATGCATTCAGCAGTGTTTGTACTAGTGACTAGGTCTCTGTTATCACCACACCCACCTGAGTACAGGGCCTCCACGTCCTCCAAGGCGAGCTGGGAGAGTGTCATGGATGCTGCTGGTCAGTGGTAGCCGTGAAAAGGTGTACAAAAACAAAGGTGAGTCGAGAGGTCCGGTGATGCTGTCGACGGCAGCAAAGCTGAGGGTGGTTGCCGGGAGAGACCTGTTTTGGGGGGGGATACAGGAATCATGTTACACAGAGAAAATGAGGAATATGCACAGTGTAAGTGATGACATGAATACAAACTAATCTCATCTAGCACATTTTATTGTCAAAAGTGGTGAAACAATATATTCAAATTTGATGGAAATTCAATGCCACGTGATTGGCAATGCTCCCAGGAAGCCCAACTTTATCTCTGAATGTAGTTTTGCCACACTATGTGTATTGCCTGAAACAAGTACACATCTGTGACTAACAAGTTTTGTGCAAACAATGCAGGCATCCTCGGCAGTGTGTACTTGGGTCATTAAAGGAGTTGACACCTGGGGGGCGGGGGGACTCTAATTCTGGCTAATCCGTTCCTCTTAAACGTCAAGGCTGTACTGATGGGAAACTCCGCCCTCCACCGGGGGATAACTTTGCCTAATTTGGTCATGCTTTGGCCTGTAACTCCACCCACGCCCATGAGTCATGGCGGAGATGTGGGACGACAAACCGCCATTTTCACAACAGAGCCATCTGCGCGAGGCGGGGAGCGAGTGAAAAAAGCACAGTGCGCGCCATTTTGGACGCCACGTTGCTAAAGTGAAACACCCACAAAACATTGTAAATGTTTTTATTATGACACCGAGAGCCGTGCCACAGCCACGGGGGGAAATACAAGTTCAAATGAGGGGTTTGAAATGTTTTCGGTGCTCAGCCGAACGCCCATTAACCTGCTCCATTACACAAAGCGAGGCGCCGGCTGGAACTACTTCAGATGGCAGTCTGTAATTTGACACTTCAACTCCAAACAAGGGGCTCTATAACTCAAAATACACTCGATACAAAGTTTGTTTTTTCCTTAAGAATTAGTCGTGCTCAACAAGTATGATAACCAACAATATATTTCAGCTGACGTGTTAGTGACTACACAAAGCGGCTAACACTGTGAAAATGTCGATTAAAAAAATACTTACGCCATTTTGCCAGAAAAAGCCAGTGCACTTAGCCGTTGCACTGCCGGGTTGTTGCCGCTGCAAGGTTCGCTGCCGCACGCCGCTATTCTGCCATTTTAGTGCGCTAGAGCTTCCACTCGAATACCTTGTTTACTTTCACAGCTGTAGGAACGAAGAACACGCCGAAGCCACCGCATCGGGTTTAAAAAGGGCCGAAGTACTGCTGAGTAATATTCCTCCGCGCCCAGCACGAGAGCATTTGTTCATTGTGAACCCAGCAGCGCGAGTGGGAGGTCTTTACGATTCAGTGAATTTACAGCAACAAAAGAGTGGCCATTCCTCCACGCCTGTCAGTCTAAACAAACGCTCCTTTGTGTATGCGATCCCTCCGCCCTCCTCACGTTTGTAACTGGTCAGAGGAATAACACGAAGTAGATCCACATGGAACCAGTGACGTCAAATATAGGTCAAACGCAGGATGTAAACATTGAGACGGGAAACTCTTTTGGGCCTTGAGCTATTTTGTTACATGTAGCAAAACAGTTCAAATCGCATTTTTGCAATAGTACTCAATGTACTGACGCACGACTGTATACTGTTCTGACATGCCGATAGATTATTTAGATCACAACCCGCCACACTTTATATTTTGTTCATTTTATTTTATTTTTTTGGAACTTCGTGTAGTTTGTACATATTTATTTTAACATACCAAAAAAAGAGGGGTACAGAGGTTTATTATCTATGTAAAATTAATCATCTTGCCAGCTAAATGCCAAAGGTAATTACATTTTAATTTATTTTACTCAGGGGTAGTAAGTGTATATGTAATGTAGAAAAGGCCAAATACTGAAAACAAAAAAAAAAGGGGGGGGGGGTCTGGTTCAATTAGAGGGGCTAGAAAATAATAAAGTTTGAACACCAAAATGCATGTGCGTGGTTTACTGGTTACATCTAACACACTCAGGGCTCATAAATTTGTCATTTTAAATGGTCAAACAAGCCCTGTGAATATTAGTTGGACTGGATGAGGAGTCCTTCCTATATGCCATCATAATTATTTTTTTTTCCATCCAGTTCCTCATTACATGAAGATTTAATGTTTTTGAACTAGGTTTTTATAGCGCACGTACTTTTTCAAGATCACTGTCAAAGTCGTCAGGGAGGTAAATAATTATGCTGAATTGTGTTTTATCAGTTGGAGAAATAATGCTGCAGATTTTCCTCCGGATCTGAAGCAACACCTTTGGAGACTAAATTCAGCTGATTGTTGCCTTTGAATACTAAAGATCGTGTTGAAAAAATATCAAACCCGAGACGGGATTAAAGCCAAGTTTGAGCTTACTGCAGCAGGTAAAGTAGTCCCTCCAAACCCCAAAGCAGCATCTGAATTAAATTTTAAGAAGTGATTGTAGATCCACTTGGTGGGGATGAAATAAGGCAGACATAGATGAGACAACCTCCATCCATAGCTGAAATGGATTTTCAGCTATGGATGGAGCTGAAAATCCATCCATAGCTGGATGGATTTTCAGGATCAGACAGTACTGGAAGATCCTGATATGAGCAGCAGGACCTTGAATCTGAAAGCAGATCTCTGTCTGGTTTGGGCTTCTGCAAAACCAGTTTCTACTTCTTAGTTTTTGTTGTTTTAATCTCACTGAGAGTTTATTTTTTCCCCTGATGGGCGGCTGAAGGATTCGAGAGTAGGAGCAGGAAGTAAAGTTGAGTTTTTCTGTTCAGGTCTGTTTCTAACTATACGTGTTATGAGGGAGTTGTAACTGTGCTGTTACAACTGGGGACTGATTGAATCCTGTTGGTCCTGAAGGAGAAATTAATTTGAAACCAAACACATTTTTAGGGCATTCAAAAGGCCCTAAAAAAAAAAAAAAGCAGTCCCCATACCTAATTATAGCAGACATAGAGGTGAAAGAGAGGTCATAACAAAAAGAGGTTACTCAGATACTCCAGAATGATTGTTTTTAACAAAGCCCGTTTTGTTAGATAGAACAATTTCCAAAAGTGTGACTCCATTTTTGTCATTAACATTTAATCATATGACACACAGTCAGGTCAGGTGTCCGAGTAAGTTTATGGAGAAGTAACATTTGAATTGCGTCATTTTTAAACTTCCATTAGACTCAGTGCCATTTTAGTGTAACTTATTTTACGTGTGACATGTAAAAATGAGTTGCGCTGTAAGGCTTTGCTGATACCCGAACCAGGGATGACAAAAATCGATGTATTTTAAAATCGTGTTGTTGCTTCTTGTTTGGCTCACCAGCTGTCTGAAAATAGATGGATGGATTGATGGAAGAACTAGAGTGCCCCCTGGTGGACAGAGTTGGTCTATAAGTTTTAGTGAAAGGCTGCAAAAATAGCCTTTCATAAAAGTCCTAGGATTGTGTTGATGATTAACAGAACAGTTATAAAACTTGGTTGGATTAGTTTAAGAAAGAATCTTAGCAGGAGCCAATAGCAGAATAAGTCAGTTTATGCAGCATCAATAACCACAGTCATTTAATGGAAAGAGCTTGAAGTTACAAGTTCTAAAGTTCCAACAAAAGCATTGTTCTGTTTTCAAACCTGCTCCCAAGGAGGTATTACATGTCAATCAATAAACTTTAGTAAAAACTGATTATTAGGAGAAGAAAAGCTCCCAAAACAAAAGATCTTCCAGAGGAGAAAAATATTCTCCTTAACAATGCTTCAAAAACAAGTCCTGGATTTTGATGAACTCATCCAGGCCTTTCTGGAGGTCCTCCGCTAGCATGCGGAGTTTCTTTGCCAACTTTGACTCAAAGCCCTTCTTCACCTTGGGCCCATCTTTTCCTTGGGTGAAGTACATATCCATGCCGAGGGCGAAGCCTTTTATCAGCCCAGATGTCTTAGAGTTTGCCTCCAGGGCCTTGGCACACGCCCCTCCTTGAACAAAGAGCAGCAGCACCTTGGATGCTTTCTTAGACTTCACCGTGGTGTCAGTGAGAGCATGCTGCCTTAGCTGCTCCATGCCCTCATGGACATAACCCAAACTGGCCTGAATATCCTTACTGAGGGAGTCATAATCATTAAAGTGCTTCTCAATTTTCTTCTGGTCCTGGTTGGAGTTCACCTGGAAAAATGTGTTTCACAATCTGTTTAATACCAGAAATTCAGCTAATAGTGCGTAAGTACCTTTGCTTGATTGCGATGACATAAAAGGAAACACAAACACAGACGTGTTTTAAACCGGTGCCTTAAAGCTTGTCACCTTATTTGCGATGGCTGCCGATGCGCCAGTAACGCCGCCGGCTGCAGCCACACCGACCCCGACTGCAGTTAGAGCCAGTGAGGCTCCCAGTGTGAACGGGGACAGGATCACCCCAGCGGCTGCCGCCACACCTCCTGCTACGGTTGTAGCTCCTCCTGTGATGCCAGCAATCTTTGTCCCCTTTGAAACCTGAACAAGAAATTGATTTAAAAAGGAACCCATTGAACACCTGAAATAAATATATATACATACTACACAGGTGATAGGAATGTGCTTTTGCATGTGATGCGTTTTCATTTGGACTCCAGAACTTAAAACATAAAAACAAACAACGTTTCAATATCATACCTTGTCTAAGTTGTCAGCGATGGAGCCAAGCTCGCCAATATGGTCTTTGAGGGAGCTGTGATGTTTATACACCAGCAAGATGTAAGATTTGAATGCTTTATAAAGCTGCAGAGCTTTGACTTCTATGGCCCTGGAATGCATTATAAGAGCTTTATTAATGACAAACTTGCACGTGTAAGTGAAATCCTTCAACATCTTTGGACTGGATTGGCATTTTGTATGCACACATATTTAAGGTAAATGGACTAGCATCTTGCCCAAGGATACTTTGGCATGCAGCCAGGAGCAGCCAGGAATTGAACCACCTCCTGAGCTACCGCCACCCCACGTTCTTGATTCCCAGACAACAGACTGCAATAACGTTGGTGATTCTCTGAGTTTTCCTGATGCGGCATCACAATGTGTCAGCGTGGACTCTATTAGTCATAGAAGCCATAATCACGTACTGCACTATAATTTTGTTTATAATGAATTATTTGATGCAACAGTGTGTCTCACGACCGACTGCTGTGAGTGTTCCTTTTCATAACCAGGTCGTTTAGTTTTATTTCAAACCACTAAATGAGCTTTCCTGCAGGAAAATACAGTCTGGGTTCTTTTTTCTTTTTTTCTCTGCAGAAGAATTTGGACCAGACAGAAGACAGGACACGGGGCTCTACTTGGCTTTTGTGTAAAAAATGATTTAAGAAATTATTAGGGATGCTGATGTCAGGAGGCATGTGATGAAATCAGAGGAAATAATCCTACAAACAGCTGGATTCAACAAATGACGTCAGCTCCTGGCAGTGTTTTGACGTACTCGGTTGTACCGTTCTGATGAATCTCATTAAAGACCTCTGTGTGTGCAGCATTCGGTAACCTAAGGAAGTAGAAGACGTTCTTCGGCCGTGTTTATGGAGCAGTGTTGGTGCTAAAATGTGGAAAAGCCTGATAGTCGATATTTGCCTCGTTTAACTTGTTTTCTCATAAAGGAGTGGCTTTGACAAGCACGAAATTAATTATGGCATCACAGGACAGTGAGGTGGTTGGCAGCCCTGCCCTCGTCTAATGAGTGATGACTCCACAGAGAATGAGCCCCTGGTACTATGTTCAATACTCTTGCTCACTCAGTCGTGCTTTTTGTTCTTCCGCCTGTTTTGTGAGATTTTGCTGTCACGTTAAAGCTGCACGCCCTGTGTTAAAAAGTAGAAGGACACGTGTGACTGCATAAAGGAAGACGCGCATATTTATGTGGCATATCTGATTGTGACTGAAATGCTCCTGGTATGCCATTGTTTTGGTTGAGGAGTTAGAGTAAGCATTTCAGGTTAAATTAATCCATTGATAAACTGTGTCCCAACAGCAAGCTATTTTACTCATTTGTACTCACTTGTACTCTTCCCACAAACTGGAAAACATGGATGAATCTACTTACACCTCTTCTGCCACCCCTCTAAGGTTGAGGTCGTTGGACAGAGTTTTCCAGGCTAGAAGCCAATAAAACATCACTTCAGCAACAGGATCCCACAAAACAAACAACATCCAGTAGAATCAATCTTTTCAAGCTGGCTTTCTTACGTGTATTTTCCTCGTAGCTGTTTGACAGAGTCTCAGCATCCTGCTTCAAGAAAGATGATTTATGACAGCTAAAATACTGCAGATGTATCACTTCATATCAATTTAATGCAGTATTTATTGTGAATAATTACCAGGGTTTTAGTTTCTACTTGAATTTCGGGGGATTTCGGAGACAGTGGAGGAGGTTCATTTTTGTCTTTCAAACACTGATCCAGCATCTGAGAAAAGGAGAAAAAAAATCCATCTTTATTGGATGAATCTTATACATGTTAAGCCTGTTGGAGCAGTGCACGTGCTGCATGTTTTATCTCACATGGTGGTGACTTTGATCAGACATCGCTTTCATTCTTTGAATGCGCTGTCTGACCTCTGAGTGATCTTAAAGCTTGGCAAATTTAAATTCTACTGCTTTCAGATACATCTTTATTATTTCACCTAAAGTATTTACTGTATCAGTTAGCCCAAGCCTTTCTTTTTTCCCCAGCTTCTTTTTGCTGTATGGATACATGCTAAAAGAAAAGGACACCAAATATAGGCCAGCAGTACCTTTACTTTTTCCATGAAAGCTTTATTTCCTGTTGGACTCCTTCTAACCGTCCACTTCTTTGGTGCCACTGGTGGTGGACTTGAGCAGCCCAAATCTTTCTGAATTTAAAAGAAAAAAAAAAACATGCCAAATAATTAAAAATCATTAGAATAAAACCAAATGTGTGTTGCAGAGTATAATCATTCTGTTCTGTATCATTCTGTACAGTCACTGGTTCAGTTGCTGAGACTGGAGATGAATGAGCCCAAACCTCTCCAGAGTTTGTGGGAGACTGAGGAGCAGAGCTACACTTTAGTGGCTCATCATCCTCAAGTTTGCCTGGAGGGTCAAACAGGTGAAGGTGTTTCCTCGGCAGGGGAGTCGGAGGCTTCGGCTGCGGAAAAGAGGGGACATACAAGTTTGGACACACTCATCCATTCATATTGGTGCTTGAAGGTGCTGCCACTTTGTGATGACAAATTATGTAACACATAAAAAGTGAAACAAAAAAATGCATCCATAGTACAGAACTGCGATGTACAGTTCTAGTGCAAAAAACAAATAATAAATACCCAAACTATTTTTAGAACTCTGCACCTGTATTCGTTGTACAGCATGGAGTCAAATCTAGTGATCTATGCATTGCTACAAAGGAATTTTAATCAAGATTTCACAAACAGTGAATGTGCGGTTTCATACAAGTCAGACACGCCCTGCTGAGGTTTGGAATCAACACCACCGAACGGTTAACTGACCTCGTCAGGCACGCCAGACAAGACTGATCACATCTTTGTGGCCAACACACACACACACACACACTGCTTTCACTTTTGCTCTGAATGTCAACTTGATTGTGATGATCTGTTTATCTGAACGCAGCCTTGTAACAGCAATCAGTCTCTCATTACTTTGATAAAGTAACACGGTTGAAGATGCACCAAGAATGCATTAATACGTGCAATGTTGGAAATGATGGGACCTGTACATTCAAATATGTGAAGCAGCTGGTTGCAGTGGGACTTCTGGTTGTACGTTCTGACTACATTATTACAATGTATAAAAATGTGTTTATTATAGGCTCTAATATTAAATCTTCAGAATAACCAAGTGCATCATGCTGATATATACAGACATACAGATATGACTTTTATTCCAAATATAACATCTAAATAAAGTCTCAGAAGAAATCATAAAAGAAGAAGTGATGAAAAAAAAACAAGCACAAAATTATTTTCCCTAAATTCACACTGTAATGTCTTTCCTACCGCTGCTGGTTATTAAGCCATGAACATGAGGTCTTTCTTGGCTGTGATTTGAGGCTGAGTTGCATTATGTTTGTACTTCACAAAGCAAACATAAAAAATGACATTAGGGAACCCCAGCAGCAACATAGCGATATGTGCAGTATTAGAAGGTAGTTATAAAGACCACAGCTTACTGTGAGAGCTGCACAGAGCCTCATCCTTCAATGCAAGATGATCAGATTAACTGCCAAAAGGTGACTGCTTTGAATTGTTTTTGATTCTGACAACAAAATCTGTTCATTTTTTTTTTTTTGCAACAACTTCCACATATAATTTTATTTTATTTTTTACATTGGACAACAAAATATGGATTATCCAAACTCAGAGCATTGCTCCTGAGGTTTTAAATAATTTCTTTGCCAAAGGCCAATTTAATTCATTCACCTTCAGATAAAAAAAAAAAAAAAAAAAAATCAGTTTAATTTTCTTACCTGAGGCATTGTGTAGCACTGCCTGCTGTCTGAGTGTCACTACTGCACTCTGGCTGACTGCTCCACTATATAAGTGCTAATCACACAATCTGAACGGGATAGATATGAAAGTGAAACATCACGCTCCAATGGTATTCATTGACTGCTGTGAGACTGGAAAATATGTTTTTTAGATAACACCTGCCACTCATCAAAAGCTATGTTTAGACACCACTTTTTTTTTTTAACTAAATTGAGCACACAAATGATGATTTATGTGCTCAATTTTTGCTCAGTACTCAGTTTTTCCAAACCGGGATTACATTGTGGTGAATTTCATTAATAACCTCTTACACAGAGGTCTGTATGCATGCTTCTTCAAGTACATTAAGCAGGAAAACTGTCTTTTGTGCTCATCATAATACAGTTGAAGAATGGGATGCCATCCCACAGCAGTGTGTGACCAAGCTGGTGACCAGCATGAGGAGGAGGTGCCAGCCTGTGTATGGTTCTTCCACATGCTGCTGGGGCCCCTGTTTGTTAAATGAAAAAAATCTTTAAAGTGCCGATATGTCTTTTTTCTTCAGACTTCAATCATCCAATCCAATAAACCAAACACAAATATATGTGCTTTCTACTCCTTACATTTTCAAAACAGGCTCGTTACTTTAAGTTTAACGTCTGCATGAAGCTTTTATTTCCAGTCACTGCGCCTCAAACATCAGATCAATCTGAGCCTAAATCGAGGCACAATAACACATTAAGGGACAATCGTATCGTATCCATCCCCGGGGCTTATCGCATACAAGGACATGAAAGAGGCAAAACTATGAACCTTGTTTCAGGTATGACAATCAAGAGATCTCACTGTAATTCTCACCCTGGGCTCACAGCGATTGTATCTGTAAACATGAGTCTCATGCACACAGATCAACTTAAAACAATCTGTGTGCATAAGATTCATGAAAATTACAGTTTTTTCCTCAATTGCTTTGGAGCAATTCTCACATCAGAAATGTTATTCCCACTAATCTTAAAGCAGTTCTCAAAACATTAACGCACACCCGCACACGCATTAGCCTCTCTCATCGCTTTTGAACATACACTGGTATTGTTCTACACATACTAAACTACTACAGATGTTTGTTACTGTGTTGACGCACCTCTCATCTGAATATCACAGCTCATCAAAGCAGTTTGTACTTTTCTCAGTCGGAGCTGTGGATCACTCACCTTCCTGAATGCTGTCCAGCATTGCATTCGTGTATTTAATCAAATTACTTCAAACTTTTTTTTTTCAAATATGCAAATCCAGTCACACTCCGTGCAACTGCCCTCCACACGTTCTCAGAAGAGGTTTTAGTTGAAAGAAGTGCATGCCATGGCACTACTAATTACACACATGTAGTGTACATTACACACTCAACCACTTTATTAGGTACATCTCACTAGTACAAGGTTGGATCCCCGTTTGCTTTCAGAACCGCCTTCATTTTTTTGCGGCATAGATTCAACGAGGTGCTGGAAACATTCCTCAGAGATTTTGCTCCATATTGACACGATAGCATCACACAGTTGCTAAAGATTTGTGCGCTGCTGTTTGTGACTGTTTTGAGACCTGCATTAAGAATGGTGAGAACAATGTTCCTGATGTGAGAACTGCACCAAAGCAATCGAGAAAAAAAACTGTCATACAAACATAGAAATTGATTCATCAAAATGCGTGTGGATAAACTTTATGCTGCACCTCAATTTACTATAACCTGGCCCTGATATGCTTTAGTAAATTGTCATCTTGAGACCTTTGAGTACATTTATTATTACTATTCTCTGAACAGCAGTGCAAATAATAAAGTTTCTGTTTCATTTTTTTTTTTTTTTAATGGAGGTCTTGAAAAATGTGTTTTGGCTGAAACATGCAGCACAAATGTATATGCAATTACATCCATTCACTTCTGCTTTTTACTGTTCAGGGTTGCGGGAGCATATCTTAGCTGACATAGGATGAGAGCCTAACACAGAGAGGCCTCCACACTCATATTCGCACCTATGTGCATTTAAGAGCAGCCAATTAACCTAACCCCAGCAAGTGCATGCCTTTGGGAGGAAACCCATGCAGACACAGAGAGAACGTGCAAAATCCACAGAGAGAGAGGCCGGGTAGAGGCCATTGTAGAATCGAACCCTGGCCTTCCAGATGGTATTCTAACGGTGAGGAAGCAGTGCTAACCACTGCGCCACCGTGCAACTCAGCATGCGAAAATAAAAAGACTCGAGTCACTCAGGGTGTGAGCCCTTTGAAGAGCCAGCTGCCATTTTTAGAAAACGACCTCAGGGCTGCACAGATATGAGTCGTCTGTGGTAAGTTGGTAAACAATAACAATAACAGAGGAAGTGTAAATTTCTGCTTGCCGTTTGTTCAGAATCTTGGTCGTATTGAAACCTTTAGTAAAAGAAAATATATTGCAACATTTTCTGTGTGCAGCTAAATGAGTCATGATTCTGGGTCTGTGAGTCGGCACTTTCAGTTTTGGATTTTTCAGTTTCTATTTTAGTGTCTGATTCTTAGTGTGTTGTAGCATTTGGAGTCTTGAGTTTTGAATTTTTTCTTAATGTTTCAGTTCTGAGTATTAAATCTCTGTTACGGGGCTTGTGGTTTTCCCTCAGTGTGCCTGCCTGCTCTCTTTGTTTGAGTCAGATCTGTTCCGTATAGTTTGGTTGATTTCTGCCTCTTGCCAGTAATAAAGGTGTTTTGAGTTCACATCTGACTCTTGTGTTCTGCATTTGGGTCCACATCCTGCCTGCCTCACTACCGTTTCATGAAGGTCTGCACTAAACATGAATCAGAACCAACTTCCAGACACATACTTGGTCCAGAAATCCACGATAATACTATAATACTACAGCTGAGAGTGTACACTGAAAGTAAAAGGCTGCAACACTTTATAGTATTAGCTAATACGTCATCATTTATAAAGGACTATTCCTCCTTAGTGTGTCATTTATAAAACTGAATATAAATGGTTTAGCCTTGCTTAATAAGCTCCTATATAATATGCTTATGGATTAACAGTTTCTAAATAAAGTATTACATCAAGTACAAACACGTGCCCGTGTGAATGGTTCTCTGTCTCTCTGTATTAGCCCACAGGCTGGCGACCTGTACACCTCTCGCCCTATGTCAGCTGGGATAGGCTCCAGCCCCCCCGTGACCCTGAACAGGATAAGCGGAAGAGAATGGATGGATGGATTCTATTTTGCTTCAGTAAGTTTTCAGGTTTGGTTCAGTTTAGTTAAGTTTTAGTTTTCTTTAATAAAACATGACTTGTATTTGTCATAGTTAAACTTTAAGAAGTACAATATTATACCAAAACAAACACTTGATTCAAGGTAACATCCCAGTGTTGATAAACATATGTGAACCAAAGCCTTGGCTGAGGAGTGCTAGGCTGGGCTGTTTTTCAAGTTTTTCAAACACCAGAAACCACCCATATTATTTAAATTATCAAGGCTACAGTTAGGGCTGGATCAGATGACCCTGAACTGTCCCTTAGTTATGCTATAATAGGCCTAGGCTGCAGGGGGGTGTTCCCTTTATGCATTTTCACCTCTTTTTACTCTGTTCTATATTTAATTCTATATTTAATCATATGTGTTTTGTGTCTCTCTTCCGTCAGCCCCAACTGGCTGTGGCCGATTACTGCCCCTCCCTGAGCCTGGTTCTGCCGGAGGTTTCTTCCTGTTTAAAGGGAGTTTTTCCTTCCCACTGTCGCCATGCGCTTGCTCATAGGGGGTTTTGACTGTTGGGTTTTCTCTGTAATTACTGTAGGGATTTGGTGCTATATAAATAAAATTGAACTGAACTGAATTGAAATCTGTAAACATTAAAGCTAATCCAGCCAAGCACCAAGGGACTTTTTGATATGAAGATGACATCTTCTGGTAGGTTACACTAGCTACTTTGTTACAAACTATTCCACCATATAAACCTTAATGTTAGGTGTAACAGTTTGTGTTGGAAAGGCCGACCTACTGAGCATGTGCCAAGCAGCAACATAGCGGTAACATAGTAGCAAAGTGGCAGTAAGTTCAGAGGCGGATGGCGAGTGCCAGAGTGGACACAGAGAAGGACTATCAGAGAGAAAAGTAATGTGTGTAATGTGCGTCATTGCTGCAGGTACCACATACTATCACACATGCCTATTGATGTTACCGTGCTGTACCTATGCTGAAGCCTAATTAAAGTACCCAACTGCATGTGATGGACTGCTGAGTGTTCTTATCGACACACCAGGAAGACACCCAATACAACACCTATGTAGTCCTTTCTGCCAGCGCTATCTAACAGTTCAAAGATGTACAGAAGAAGAACACAAAACAACTTACTGTCAGATCAGGCTGCCTTGGTGTTAATGAAATTAACACCAGGTGCACTAGAGGGCAACAATGAGACAGCAATCCAACAGCAATGGTTTTACAGGTGGAGGCCACACCCATTCCTCCCCCCCTTCTTTTCTGACTGCTTTTTCACTAGTTTTGCATTTGGCTAGGGTCAATGGCACTACTGGTAGCATAAGGCCATACCTGGAGTCTAAAGACGTTGCACAGATAGGCCAACTCCTCCAGGATGGCACATCAATATGTGTCATTGTCAGTAGGTTTGCTGTGTCTCCCAGCACAGTCTCAAGAACATGGAGGAGATTCCAGGAGAGCAGGACAGGGCTGTAGAAGGTCCTTAACCCATCAGCAGGACCGGTATCTGCTCCTATGTGCAAGAAGGAACAGGATGAGGACTGCCAAAGCTACACTGGTGTGAATGTCTCTGACTAAACAACCAGAAACAGACTTCATGAGGGTGGCTTAAGGGCCCAACGTCCACCACTGGTGCCCTGTGCTTCTCACAGATGAGAGCAGGTTCAACCTGAGCACATGTGACAGATGTGAAAGGGTTTGGAGAAGCTGTGGAGAACGTTATGCTGCTGTAACACTGTTCAGTTTGACGGTGGGTCAGTGATGATCGGTGGGGTTCCTCCTGGTGCACAACGCCCTCATGTGGCAAGAGTATGCATGCAGTTCCTGGAGGATGAAGGAACTGGCTGGCCCCCACGCTCACCTGAGCTAAATCCAATAGAACACCTCTGGGACATATGCTTCGTTCTATCCAGTGCCACCAGGCTCCACCTCAGACTGTCCAGGGGCTCAGTGATGCCCTAGTCAAGATCTGGGAGAATATCCCCCAGGACACATCCATCTCATTAGGAGCATGCACTGACTTTGTCAGTCATGCATACAAGCATGTGGGGGGCAATTTTGAGATGTTGCAATGAAATCTGCAAAATTGACTACCCTTCTGCATCATTTTTCAAATTCAGAAACAAATTCCAGTGCCAGTGCGGCATCCTTTTGTTCCTAACACAGTCGACATCAGGATAGAAATCCAGCATGATTTTTTCCCCCCATAACAATCTGATATCACTATAATGCAGTATTCATTGTAAATAATTGCCACTGTTTGGTTTTCATTGTCAAACAGTATTTTGGGGCATTTAGGAAGCAATGGAGTGACAATTCACATTAATTAGACGAATGTAAAACATGTTTAGTCTGTGTGAGCATCTTTTTCTAGTGATCCACTTCTTTGGTGCCTCTGGTGGTGGAGTTGAGTATAGTGGAAAACTGTGTATCACCTTATGTAACCTCTATGTGCGCAAAGATGGAAAACAACTAACTGTAAGCTATGATCGAGGCCACGAGACACTTTCTTTGTCTTCATCATGAGGCAGGTGCCCACATGAGTGTGAGAAGAAAACTCCCTGACTGCACAAAGATTGTATCCACACACAAGCAAAAAGGAGCTGTTCCTTTTTCCTTTCCTTTCTTTTCCTTTACAGATTCTATGCAAATAAATAAATAAACTACTGAGTAACATTTTGAGTTGCTGCAATGAAATTTCAGCAAAAACGAACTAGTCTGCTGCATCATTTTTTCCACCTTCATTTTCAGCCCTCTGTACGTTGATCATTTTCATTTCCATCAAACAATGTGGCTTCATTTCATTCCTAACACCTTACATATCAGTTCATATCAGTACAGAGATCAGCACGATTTTTTCCCCCAGTGTCATGTGGTTTTCAAAGTGTTGCTTTAATTTATTTTATGAGTAATGTATAAATGCTCATTAGAAGAAATGAAGAAAATCATATGAAAACACAACAAAATAAATAAAAAATATACGCATTTTACATTCATTTTATTGAGAATTTCACCATTTTTAGTTTTCACAGAAAAGAACTCATTCATGACATGACATCATTTAAAACAACATCCTCAACTCAGTAAATAGCTGCCTTCAAATAACTGCCATAGAAGTATAAATTTAAAAAAAAAAAATTTACATACATAAAAACTCAGTTTCTTACACAGGGTCCCCGAAACTCAGTGGTGGTAAAATCACTGTCACTGTACCTGCAGAACGGCACCGTGTACACCGTGCCTTCCTCCATCCAAAATACATTTTTAAAAATGAGCTCTTTAAAGCAGTCAGGTGTGAAATTAGCATCAACCCGTCCAGAAAAAAACTATTCACAGCATCAAGACCTGTAACACTGCAGTCCTGAAACCAAGCATGATAAAGTATACACATGATAGAGTACTCTGATTATTTTTCTGTTGTACGTAACATGAAATGTAATGTTCTTTAACTCAAACAGTTATTTTGTTACATTTTCAATCAAGCAATCCATCACTGTTAAATAAACTATGTGGACAAAAGCGTTGGGCCAAACCTCTCAATCTTTGAACTTAAAATCAAGCACCCATCCAGCATTTGGGAAAGAATGGGCCATTCTGAAGAGTTTAAGCAGCTCCTGTAGGTGGGGTGTGTGGGTGACCCAGTACTTTTATTCATATAGTGTATGTTACCATAGTTTACTCATGAAAGTCAGGGTAGCTAGTGTGACGGCAGAGAGGACCGTGTTTACACTGTGAAAATTTTCTATGTCTATGGGCTGCTAAGGTGGCATAAATATTGTCATAAATATATAAAATGAACAAAAAAATGGATTAAATCATCCTCAGAGTTGATGAAACCTGAAAATAAATATTTATGTGATGGTATATTTCCCGGAGAGCTGACTGGCTGTCATGAATCCTGCAAGTGCTACATCGTATTTTGTCCTGCTAGTTAGGCCTGCTGTCGGCTCTCAGCCCTCCTGTTTTACTGGCATATAGCCATCACCAGAGGGCTCCAGTGGTCTGCCTGCTGACATCAGAGCAAACCCCTGCAGCATAGGACTTGGCTGAAGTTGCAAAGCTGGACTCAAACCTGGCC
>JAVDPK010002682.1:35022-45027 GCA_034780415.1 Cichlasoma orientale | reverse complement strand
ACAGCTCAGATTAAAGGACAACACATGGAAACTGGAAAACTGGAAAAAAGTGTTTGAAAAGTATATTACTATCAGAAAATCTAAAACTAATGAAGATCTAGATTAGCTGGCAAACTTAGAATGTTTTGATTTAAAGCTATACAGAAAATAATTGCAATGCAAATCTATAAATGATATATACGTGGTTATGAGCTAACAACAAGTATTTAATACAAAGTGGACTATAATCCATCCACTTTCTGAACATGTGAAAGTGTATGCGCAGGTAGACCCTGTGAGAGAAAAGGGTCCAGAATGTGCTCAGTTTGGATAATGTCAGAGAGGAGACGTCATTAATACTGATCATCTCAGGCACATAGCACAGCAGTGAGCACAGCGGCCCCTCCCACCTGCAGTTCAAACCTTCTGTTTGCAACTTGCAGCCAATCAAATAATAAAGATGACGGAACGGAAGAGCAAGGAGCTAAAACAGCTTTTCTCAGACAAAGGATGAACAGACGAGCTGCACGAAGGCGCAGCATAAAATAACCCCCCCCACCCCACCCCTCTTCTGACTAACATTTGAATGTCTCGAAATAGCTCAAACTGTGAGTCATGCAAAGCTACTCTAGTAGAGTGTAACAATAAAACTCTGTTTGAAAATTAGGTTAACGGGTCCACTTGAAAGGACACTTCTGCATTTTGAGAACTTTGCAGTAATAGTGACACAACTCTGCGTCTTTACAGAAGCTATGATTAACTTTAGCGTCACTTCAAATACAGAACAGGGAAAAGTAAGAAAAGTAAATAAAACCTGAAATTTAGCATCTTTAAAGCCCTCTGCTTACTGACCTCTCTCTCCTGCTCTCGTCTGTCCCTCTTCCTTTTAAACTCAAATGTTAAAAACATCCATTTATAATTTCGGGGAGATTTTTGCACTTCATTATTTGGCCACAGACACCGACTGCCTGGAGTCTTGTCTGCAGCGTCAGTCCAGCACATAAACTATAATAAAACCACACGCTGAAATATGAAATGCATACCGGTGGGCTTTACACACACACACGTCTCCTCTACCCGTTCCTTAAACGGCCAGTGATTCATTTATTTTTCTCGTGTACAGATTCTAAACATTTTAATAGTAAACAGGGTATGCAACAACAGCTGTGTTTGCTCACACACTCACAATGTATTCAGATTCAAAGATCAGCGAGCACGTCTTTACGGCTGGTGTGGAGATGTTGACAGGCTCCAGGTGACAGGAAGCGCTGTAATGCCTGAGAATAATAATATTCATTTTATTTTGCTGCAGATGATGTTATTAATGAAGGCTGTGATTTATGTATTGTGAGTATTTTGTGTCTACGTTTGCTTTTTGTGACTGTGGTCCTTACCTGTTGCGAGATTGATACTTGGCGTGTATTGTGCATGCGGCGTCTGTGCGATCAGTCACGTATGTGCTGTTCCACAAACATGTGATGGTTTTATTGTAGTCATTGTAGCAAGTGAGATCTGTGAGGAACAAAACAGGAGAGGCGGAATGAAAAGGAAGTAGCTGCAGCCAGCAACAGATCTTAAAATCAAATAAACATTAGAAGTCACGCAAAATAAATAAATAGACTAACTATCTGGAGGGCTGGGGCACTCATCACTTCTGCAGACCAGCAGCAGAGGAAGCAGAATAAACAGGGAAAGGGTTTTCTTATCGCTCTCCATTTATCCAGTCATCAGATTTCCTTCTCAGAGACCACTGAGATGGTTTGTTCCCAAAGCTCGGCGACTGGAAGATTTGAAGGCTTGTACTTGCTTCAGGGTTTAACTCACTGCGTCCTGATTCTCCTCATCCTGCCAGGGTCAAAAGTGAGTGAATAAAAAGGTTAAACAAAATCATGTGGTCGGTGGCACATGTCACTCTGCTTCTTCATTTTGACGTATTGGTCACAGGTTTATGTCTGCACACAAACCCACACACACACACAAAAAAAAAAACTGCTGGCCACAAATACAACAAGAATAAGTAGTGACATAAACAGTGGGCGGAAAACAGAAATAGAAGCGTTTCAGATCCTTCCTCACTCCTCCGCGCTTCAACTGATACAGACCGAAAAAGGAGCTGCACAAATGTGAGTCCTCTCGCAACAATAGTAGAAATACACAGTGAGGATGTGAGGCTTTCAAGTTCAAATATAAATCAGGAGTCCTCAAAATCAGCAGCAAACACAATTTAAATGTTTTTCTTTTGTCAGTCATTTCAGTGGCTGATTTACAGGGGCTTGACAGTGTAGCTTGAATCCTGCTCTTTTTAGAGCACAATAAGACCGGCTCTTTTTCTGAAAAAGATCACGTTCATACTCAGGTATTAAAATAGCTAAATTCTCCTTTACATGCAGCCACGCGTACTCCAATTATTATAAAAGTTTCCTTGTTGGAACAGAGAAAAACAAAGAGCTCCCGTTTTTTAAATTCCTTTGTTTGTAAAGATCCACATTAGGATATTTGAGCACATCCAAAAATTAGCTGATAGTCTGAAAGCCTACAGTAGTTTCAGCAGTCTTCATTGACTCTTTAACTGAACAACAATCAGCAAAACATTTTGAATGACGTGCAGTTTAAACATCAAACAACTCTTTAATTAAAACAATCCCCCCCCCCCCACATTAAAGCACAGATGACTTCAGTCAGTGACTTACCTGCTGGTTGAGCTGCGAATGATCTGCTTCTAACTGCTGAGCGTCACATGAGGAGTTTTTAAAATAAGAGAGAGAAAAAAAAAAAGAGAAGTTAATTCTTTGAAGATCACTACCAGAAATCCTATCACAAATCTACATGATCTCAATTTGAATCCTCATTCCTCTTCTGACTAACATTTGAACTGAAAATTTATCTTCGCTTCTGAGGCATTTGAAGTGCGTTAAACCTCGAGTGCAGTTTCCTCTATTCATTTCCTTCAACTGATAAATAAGGCTGCATTTAATAGTACCTGCTGCACACCTGTCTGTGTAACTACAATCTGATACACGTAAACATGTGGTCAGGTGGAAACTGGCTACTTCTGGGTTCGTGTTTCAGTTTTTATCTTCATTGTAATTCATTATTCATGTTCCTTCATTGTCACAGCCCGTTTTTTTTTTCTCAGTTTTTTTTTTTTTTATCGCGCACAGAAACACACACAGACGGTGTGCCATTTATAAACGTTAGCAGTTGCCGCGTTTGCGTGTGACATTTAAACTGTGAAAAACAGGATGAAAAGGAAAATGTGTTTGTGTGGATTTGTGGCTTTTATGGTTTTGCAGCCAACTGCAGGCTGACCCACAAACGCCCACACCCTGACCTGAAATGTTCACGTTTCTCTGTAGAGGCTTTTACAGTATTTTATCTTTGCAGAAACACATTTATGTTGAACTTTTCTTTTTATAGTGATCAGTGCAGCACTTGCACAAAGTTTATACGGCACGATGCTGAAGTTTTCAGTACTTTATATGTTTAAATTCTCATTTATCACATAATATATTATAATTTCACTCTGCAGCATGATAGCAAGCTCGAACCTGCTTCAGCCAAAACATGCAGAATAACTGTGGAGGCTTGCAAGTGCATCACGAATTGCTGCTGTTTAATATGCAACGTGACGTTTTAAGATGTGAAATCATTAATTGATGTTTGTGCTGCCTGTATAAAACTGCTGTTCTCCTTTTTCTAACTAAAACCTTTGCACACTACTGTTGTTCCTTCCATTTCCGTGCACAGGGGAAAGCACACGTTCTCGGTGCTTCTCCGGTCACCTGTTTATGAGGTTTAATAAAGGTCAAAATGTTTTTTCTGAGAACTCAAATGTTCCATTATTCTGACATGTTCACTTCCTGTAAAGACATGTCTTAAAAAAGCTTTATCTGATTCAGGGAGCTGAAGGATTTATAAAAATTGAAGTATGCAGTTTCCAGTTATGCACATTTTAAGAAAATAGCTTCGTAATCAGGAAGCTGATAAGCTTAACAAAAGATACTTTGTGGACAAATTAAACCAGTTCTCAGTTGAGACAAAATGTGAAAGGGGGTAAGCTGCACTAATTAGATCCTCTGAAAATATACTATTAGATTCAAGTCACGCTGCAGCATGAAAGCAGTATCAGTTCCATCCTGATGTACTCTTTTATATGTACCAAAGTTCATATAAAAAAAGGACCGAGAACTCTGTAGAGGGTTCTTTTAGGGTGACAATGTGGCGTGTAGTAATCCAGCAAAATCACACATATATATTTTCTGCCCAAATAAACCTACCCGACCTCTGGAACGCACTGCTGCTTCTCAGTGTGGGTTATCTATAGAAGCTGACCTTTTATAAATCTACCAGATCTAAAAAAGTTGCATTGCAGTCACAGTAATCTGCAGCAGACGGCTCAATCAAGGCACATGTTTGATGTGGGTTACTAACTGAGAACTTGCTGGTTTGCTCGGTGTGTCGTTAGCTACACGCTTGAATCCCTGAAATCCTCTAAATTGAATCCACTCAGACAGTTTCCAGTTTTTTCACACCGCAATGACTCTTTTAAACCTGTTTGTCGTGGAGTTCCACGGGGTTCTGTGCTAGGATTCAGCTTATTCATGAAATATTACATTTAAGCACGTCTTAAAGACTTAAAGGTCTGATTGATGTGAAATTTTCTGCTTGTAACTTTAGACAAAACTGCAAAATACATTGTATTAGGTATAGAATACAGACTATGGACAGATTGACTGTATCGGCCTGGCACTGGTGTTGGAATATTGAAGCTGAAGTGCTGCCTATCTCCACTCTGAGTACTCCACTGTGGGCCCTTGAGCAAGGCCCTTAACACCCCCAGTTGCTCTGCATGTTGTGCTGTGTGTGTGCTGCATGCGTGATGGGTTAAATGCAGAGACTTAATTTCACTACATGCATGTGTATGTGACAATAAAAAGTAATTTTGTTTGTATTTGTTTGTATTTACTTTGGATGGAATTTCCTCGGCCTCAAGTACTCCCACCTTGACAAACCTTGGAGCATTTTTTATGACCCTTACAATGTCTTCAAAGCACCTCTCCTCTCCTCTCCTTTCTTTCTCTTCCCAGGCGTTTCTGTGATCCTACTGCATATCATTTTGTGCCTTCTCTCTTCCATTGCTTGGGATTTTCCTCTCCCTCCTCCTTCTGCATCTGTCTGCAAGTATCTCCAGCTCCAGAAACTCATGTTTCACTGCCCCACCAACTTCCCCTCTGTTATTTTCTCACTTCTCATCTTCTCATCTTTCTTCCACACAAGCTGACCAAAACACACGAGTTGGCCAGTTAAGGTCATGACCTGTAAAGTGCCTGGAGATGACCTATAAGTTGGGGCGAGTGTATTTAATGCAGGAAAAGCACGGGCGATGGTGAACCAGGATCCTTGATACAGCTGTGCTCTGGTAAATTTTTTAAAGTTCATAAGACTCAGGCTGTTTTTAATTCAAATCTGAAGTCATGAGATCAGTAAGACTGGTCAAAGTCATACTGTACAGTCCACAGACTTTCCCAAATGATGTGAGATTTGAGTGATTCAGTTCAGCTGACCACTTATCAAAGTAATCATGAAAACCCCACTTTGTTAATCACATTAACAACTCGAGTTTTCTCTTCTTGCCTCACTTTATCACACTCTATCTTCGTGCTCTATCTTCTTCGAATCATTTTCACGCTAGGCATATGTGCTCTTTAGATCTTTCCTCTTCTGACTTCTGGACTTCCCCTACACTGGTCCTATAGCAAAGTGAAAAGGTTGACACTCTTTGATCTCTTTTTCTCTTTCCTTTCTTTCTCTCTTTCCTAACTCACTTTACTGAGACACAAGCAAGAAAAACAACCGCAAAACTGCATACAAATACACACTAACAACACAAACCACATCCTAACCCCTTTGTCTTCCCAGAAAGGTACACTTGTTTCCAATAACAAAAAAAAAAAAAAAAAAAACCCTCATTCACTATCCAGAAAGTGTGTTCTTCACTTCTTGAGCGACTTTTTTTCTTCATATTGCTGGTGCAGGCATTTCTGAGGCCATAGCTTTGAAGAGGTGGCAAAGGAGCTGGTGTCAGCCCTGCTAGCACTTAATACTGAAAGCTGAGGTAACATGTTTCACCCACTCCTCTGGACATAAAGATCTTAACTGATTCTTAATAGCCATCATCTCAAGCCCAGTTACACTACACAGGCCTAGAGATCTGTCAGTAAACCCATGGCAACCCAAATGACTGAAATTAAAACCATCATGTATTAGATGGTCGGTGTCAGGGGATGCACTGGTGGTTGCCGGGGAAGGGGGGTGGGTGACTGGTCTGACTGGGGCTTTTTGTTGCTGTTGTTGCAGATTTTCAACCAAACAGAGGCAGTAAGGGTGTTTGTTGCTCTCCTGCTATGAAGAGCTAAAGCGAGAGCAGTTGTCATGGAACCTGGTCTCGTTTACTGTAAGTCGTTCATGGAAACCTGATCAATTATCCGCGAGTGTTGTTTATGGTGCATGCCAGCAGAGGCAAGTGCAAAGCTCAGTAGTTTTACATTATCAGTTACTTGGAAATGTGATGGCCGGGCTGATTATGCAGCTACTTGCTGTATTCATAACCGAAAAAACTGAAGGTGGGAGAAATTAGCATAGCATTGCAGTATGTAGGAGTAAGTGGTATATCCTGAAACAGCAGCACCAGCAGCAACAGTATGACTGATCAGCGTGAAGTGACACATAAGTCTGTACAGACATTCAATAAATCCCCTGAGTTTTTTTTTTCTCTCTCTAGTGTTGCTGGCAGCTAGAAACTTGTGTATTTGCACTTGTAAAGTGTCAAAGCTGTTGGTTGGTAACATCAACACAACCTGGTTGTTGCTTAGTTAGCATGCCGACATATTTCGAACCGCAGCCCCAAAAAAAGCTGCTCGTGTACATGGATTACTTTTAATTAGGCAAAACTATTCATACTAACTCTTTAACAGTGGCTCCCTTTCTTTCTCTCTCTCCTCCTCCACACTGTTTTGCTCCTTTAATCTTCTGCCCCCCCCCCACACACACACCT
The DNA here is from genome assembly GCA_034780415.1 of Cichlasoma orientale. Classification (NCBI taxonomy): domain Eukaryota; kingdom Metazoa; phylum Chordata; class Actinopteri; order Cichliformes; family Cichlidae; genus Cichlasoma; species Cichlasoma orientale. The sequence continues at coordinate 37,994 of JAVDPK010002682.1, read as the reverse complement.
CACCCACACACCTGAGTTCCTGTGTCTGTTAGAGGGCACCTTTACGAGTCAGTATTTCAAAAACACAGCGTTAGGTCTCTTGCTGGGACGAGTCTTTCAATGTGAAATTCACACGTACAGCCCTTAAATCTGAATATATTCCTCTCTATATTCCTCTCTCTATTACATTATAATCAGGCTAAAAAGCTTTTGTATAAAGACAGAAGGTGAACCTTAACCTGCAACAGTTTCATCAGCTGGATCAAAATGCAAAAAAAAAAAAAAAAAAAAATACAAATAGGCTTTTCCTTTTATCACACCCAAATTTAAACTAACCAAACTCTTCTAATCTGGCTTGAAAAGAGACAGTTTTATCACCGTCTCCATCACGGCCGTGACTGCTACGATATCATTCCTCACCACAGGCTCATTCATTTTTAAACACTAAATATCATGTTTGATCTACGTTAGAAATGAGCTACCAAACCAAACCAAAAATCACATTAAGAACCTACCGCTCCAGAGTTGTTCAGCGGTCTGCCTTTTCCATGTCTGTAGAGTTATTCAAGCTGTAACCTAAACATTTCTTTGACTAAACTTTGACGATCTGTCTGAGTCTGAGTGACGTGTTGGAAATAGTTTCTGAGAAAAGAAGAGGCTGCGGTGCTGTGGTTTCCCCTTGGGGTAGAGACATTCTCAGTGTGTCAAGAAATGTATAACATGGTGAAAACCCCTTTTTTCTATGTTGGCTTGCTTTACTTTCTGTTCCCTTTGCACCGAGTTTCTATTATTTGTTACTTCAAAAAGTGCTGCAGTGTTACTATGACTTGGTAAGAAGTGAAAGTTGTACCCTTTTCAAAGTAGTGCTTCACAACAAACCCGCAGACTATAATTTCATGCTTCTGTTTTATTTACTTTGGTAAATTAAATTATAAGTGCCACTCTTTTTAAGGCCAGTTTAAACGAGTAGTTGGGAAACGTGCTTTCTTGATGGAAAGATTGATATCTCTTATGTCTACGCAGGAAATATGAAGGTTAGCTTAGCAAAGGATAAAGTCAGTCTGGAAACAGGGGAAACAGCTAGCTTGGCTTCCAGGACCTCTAAAGCTTACTAAAAAAGCTTAATGTTAGTTTAATCCTCACAACATGTGAAGTGTGAAAACATTTATTTCTTTTCCTATCTGGCTTTTTTGTGGGTAAAAAGCAGTGTTGCTACTACTGTAATCACAATGCGTTAGTCTGTTACTGAGTAATATAACACACCAATGCTCCAAATTTAGTTTTGTTCTTGCATGCACTCATCCCACTGCGGTTTGCACGATGTGAGTGGCAGAGCGGGCTATACTACATTATTAGAATTGATTCAATGAAAGAACAAGAACGTGATGGTAAAGTGCAAACTGTGCCCAGGCAATAAGCAGCCATCCACTGCTGCTGGCATTCCATCGGTGTGGGAAGGGCTTTGAAACCTGAGGTGCTAAAATGCGTGTGTGCTTGTGTGTGTTCAAGTTGCAATTACCACACCCTGCTGCACACGGCCGACAAAAATAAACAGCCGGAATGTAACTCAATTAGTCCTCACATCCAAGAAAAAATATACCATGTCACATGCAGTATTTAACAGATACCGTAGTATTTACGCCTCTGCCTTGTGACAGGGCGCACACACAGGTAAGCAAATTCATTATGAAACCATTAAAAAGGACGGCAGTCTTACAACCACAAAGTCTTGTGAGACACAGCAGTCAGAATATACAATTAGCCTGTTTGTGCACAGCTGGTGAGAACTTGCCCAAATATATATTTTACCAGGCCCCAAAAGCCAAATTTGGACAGTATACAGCAGTCAAAGTATTGTATTTTGGTGCCACCGTCTCCAACCCGTACATCATAGCAGGTGTCACTACCATCTTGTAAACCTTCCTTTTCACTCTTGCTGCCGTCCTATCACAAATCACCCCGGACACTCCACCCTGCCTGCACTCTTTTCTTCACTTCCACTGTGCACTGTCCATTGCTTTGGATGGTTGACCAAAGGCATTTAACCTCATCTACCATCAGTACCTCTATTTCATGCAGCTTCACTGTTACACCTGTCTGCACACATCTGTCATTCACACACATGTATTTCCTTCCTCTTCTCTCCAGAGCATACCTCCACGTCTCCAGCTTCTCATCCACCCGCTCCCTACTTTCACTGCAGATCACAGTGTTATCTGTAAACCTCATAGTCCACAGAGATTCCTGCCTGACCTCATCTGTCAGCCTGTCCCACCGTCGCAAACAAGAAGGGGATTAGAGCCAATCGAATGTAATCCCACCCCCACCTTGAACCCATCTGTCATTCCTACTGCACACCTCCCACTGTCCTCATACATGTCCTGCACCTGCAGCAGGCTTTCCACAAGGTTTAAGAGTGTGTTTATGGGAATTCTTGATCATTCTTCCAGAGGTGCATATGTGAGGTCAGACACTGATGTTTGACAGGAAGGCCTGGCTCACAGTCTCTGCTATAATTCATCTCAAAGGTGTTCTGTTGGGTCAAAGTCAGGACTCTGTGCAGGCTCTTCCACACCAAACTCACTCATCCACATCTTTATGGACCTGCTTTGTGCACTGGTGCACAGTCATGTTGGAACAGGAAGTGGCCATACCCAAACTGTTCCCACAAAGTTGGGAGCATGAAATTGTCCAAAATGTCTGGGTTGGTGACCTCAGGTTACTGTGCGCCTCAGCATCTACTGCCTTCACTCTGTAATTTGACGTGGCCGACCACTTTGTGGCTGATTTGCTGTTGTTCCCAATCGCTTCCACTTTGTTATAATACCACTAACAGTTGGCTGTGGAATATTTAGTAGCAGGGAAGTTTCAAGTCTGCACTTGTTGCACAGGTGGCATCCTATTACAGCACCATGCTGGAATTCACTGAGCTCCTGAGAGCGACCCATTTTTTCACAAATGTTTGTAGAAGCAGTCTGCATGCCTAGGTGCTC
>JAVDPK010002682.1:19304-34922 GCA_034780415.1 Cichlasoma orientale | reverse complement strand
TTTATTATTATTCTTCAGATTGCGCACATCACTGTTGCAGTAATCCTGACACTCGGGACCTGTAACACAGGCAAAGTCAAGTTGGCTATTTTCACCAATTTCCAGTGTTGACACTAAGCTAAGACAAGAAATTAATCTCTTGCCACTGGGTCTGCTTTCACTGCTCTGAGATCAGTTGCGATCAGCGCTTTGGTGTGGAAACACAGCTAGCATTAGCTAGTAAACAACTTCAATGATTTCTCATTGTAACAGATGGGTTTCCTCTTGCTAACCACCTTGGCCAACGTGTGTGATGCAGAGAAGATGGAGTGTGAAAAGCTGTTAACTCCTGTAGTACATTAGCACAGAAAGCTCTGATAGTGGAGGAGAGGGGAGGCAGAGCATGCCTGGTCTGATAAAACAGGCCAGTTGACCACTTTGTTCAAGAAATTATATGTTACTCCAAGTTGCTCAACAAGATCACCCACATGTTGCCACCTTTTTTTTTTTTTTTAGTTATTGCAGCCAATCAGAAGTCGGCTGGCTTAAAAGGAAGCGGCGGGGCATTTTGAGGGGAAGCACTGAGGCCCAGAATAAGACAAATTAGAATTGTAAATCCTACATGCTGCATTCCCACTTTAGTACAGTCCAAGATAAGAATATGGAGCTGGAAATTAGCAGAAGTTTCTAATTGAAGAGTTTTTGGTGTTTTTTTCCCCGTGCACCCCCAGCAATGTGCACTGCTGAGCTAAAAGTTGACCACAAAATTGTAAATCCACCTGCTGAATACGTCGAGGTCAATACAGAAGCTGCCCAGTATCACATCACACATGTGATTAACTTCAGCTTTTTGGAAACCAACAAACTCCTGCTGCGACGCTCAGCAAAGTTACTGATTCACATTTACAAGCATTTTGTTTTGACCTCAAGGAAACAAACTGTAGAGGAACTAATTATAAATACCCATGGTCAGATGATGCCATCTGAGCCCTTACTCTACAACACTGAGGCACGCCAAGGTCTAAAACTGATCTATTGCAGTGCTGCCCTCAAGTGGAAGCTTAAAAAAAACCAAAAAAATATATATACATTTTGATACTACAGAAAATCAGACCCTTATAAAATGGAAAGATATTCATAGTAACTTTCACCAACACTTTTTTTTTTTACTATCACAAGCCCTGAAGATAGCCAATCCTGAAACACAGCAGCTTCTTTTCATTTATACTTTGATTGGTTTTTGGTCTAACTGGAAGTCGAGGTTGTAACTCGAGGACAGGTGCACGGCTGTGATTTTTATTAGGAATTAAATTCATAAAAACAAGCGAATTATTTAGGACTGGAGAACAAGCCCAGAAGATATATTCTTCTGGGAGTGCACTGCCATTTCAAGCTATCGCCAACAATATTGACAAAGGAGCTCATGTTCACAGCAAGATAAGAGAGAAAAAAAGTTTATCAGATCAGCGCACTCACCAGTTAGAGCCGGGACACGGCAACTACTCCCAGGCTGAAACAGCAGCGATGAAGTATTCGGCTGACTCCTTTTTTTTTAAATATATAATATCCGTAAGAGAGAATATCTAGACTGTACTACTCAGAAAGGACTTTAAATTAACAAGTGTTCTTTTACGCGAAAGAGGAAGAGTGGAAGTTCAGCTGAATCGCACTTCCTTTTCTTTAGAACACAAATCATGTCAACTTTGACGTTAGAGGTCAGATTAACAGCCCACGGTGGCACGACTGGTTAAATTCCAATTTATTTACAGCAACTCTTTTCCTGTGTAATGGAAAGATGTCCGTAACGTGAGATTTATGAATGGCACCAAAAAATGCGACAGCAAAGTGGATTTTGGTGCCAAGTCTGTCGTTTCCTTTTAATTAAATGCAAGACTGTTTTAAGGTAACAACTCTATGTTACACAAAGAATACTTATGTTACAGGATGCAATTTTTTAAAATTATGAATATAAGTGCCAATGGGGGCTTATTAAAAGCAATATTTTAGCACCAGTCTCCACAAGAAACTCGAGTCTTTCAAAATAGTGTATAGTAAATGACAATTATGTGATGAAACAGCAGAAACAATGGGGATATATATCATTTTAGTTTATTTAGTAGACACAAACCCTTTGTTTCACTGGGGGGGCATCTTATTTTGAAAGGGGGGGGGCACCCTCCTTGGGCTCTAACCAGGCTCACAGGTCGAAAGTCCATCGATCAAACTGCATGTTTCTAAGAGCCGACCGAAGTAGACTGAACTCTTGGTCAGTTTTCAGCCCTTTTTAAAAGAGTTACAGACTCCATAAACATCTTCATATTTATTTTAACAAACATTAGACAAGATTACAAAGTGTAGGTCTTTGAGTCTGTGAGCTGCCAACAGGTGGAGAGCTGCAAAAACCTTATTAAGTCCAGTTTAGTGTCCACATATTGCTGACTTTAATTATGAATCATCGATCAGTACATAATGGATGAATAATTAAAAAGTCCCCACTCATGTATTATTGGTAAAGGAACCCCTGGACATTTTGGGAAATTTTACTAACTTGCTTCTGTCTGCGGCTTCATAGGAGGAAGTCATATAAATCCCAACTGGCCAAACTACTTCTTTACACCCGACTAAACAACAACAACAACAACACAAGCTTCTTGTGATCCAGTCTCGTTCCGATCTTGTCTAAAACCATCAGTCGTGGCTCCTGGTGTCACAAGTGTTTCCCTCTGCCTTCAGACAGGACATGCTCGGGCACGGCGCGGGTGTACCACTCCGACCACCCACCGTCGTACACCGACACCCCCGGGTGTCCGCACTCGTGGGCCCCCAGCGCCACGTGGCACGCAGTCACCGCAGAGCCACACAAGACACAAAGAGGGCGGCCGAGGTCCACACCGGCACGGTCGAACAGAGCCTGGAGTTGTTCCTTTGGCAGGAAGTGGCCAGAAGGTGACAGGAAGGAGGGGAAGGGAATGCTGATGGAGCCGGGGATGTGGCCTGGCTCTGTGTCTGTCAATCAGGAAGAGCAAAGACATTTACAATACATTTAAATAATTAGGACTACCTAACGCATACTCTTAATTAATCAGGAAATGCTTCACAGAAATATGCAATAAAAAGGAGCTTTAGAGATGGTGAGTCACTTTGGTGGCTCTGTGGCTGTCTTACTGTACTTTGAATGTACTGTACTGTGCAAAATTCCTGAGCCACCCCTCGTTTCTTTATATTTTGACAGAAAATGGAAAATATGTGCAGCAATTTATTGAAACACATGCAAGCAGTTGTACAGTTTATATCCCTTCAGAAAGCCTCGAGAACTATTGCTCATGATCACTTTAAGACTACGAGAAGGTCCGGCTTCTCTGAAGCAAGATATTGTGTAATGAGGGGTGGCTTAAGACTTTTACCGTAGCCACCATGAAATCACCCATTTACTGGTGAGTGAAGTCTCACTGTGACGCATCATCGCCACTGCGGTGTTTTAAAACCACGTGTGACAAGTGACTGTGAAGCCAAAGACACTGCACACTCATTAGGAAGCGACTGATGAGTCATACTGGCCATTGAAAAGAGGTTTAAGTTCTAAGGCCCACGTGTGTGGGCTTCACTTTTCAGACCTTTCTAGCTACATCCATCCACTGCAGCTGGAGTGACCTTTCACATTACAAATAGTTTGACCACTCGAGACATTTTAACATGTCACAGTGACATAATTAGTGCAGATAATAAAAATTAATGGCTGAATTAGCTTTAATTTCAGTCTGCGCCGCATGCTGCCTGAAAGCCACACTCACATCAACACATGAATAGAACAAAGCTGTGCTTAGTGTGATTAGTAAAGCTAATAGATTCCCTGTTTCCAAGAAAAAAAAGAAGTTGGGATGCAGCTTAAAATTGAAAAACTGAACCACTTAAATGATAGGATATACATGATTATCACTAATCACTAATCTGCTTATTCATCCCTGTTGTGAGCATCAGAAAGAGTAAGAGGTCACAGGGCGCAGGTGTTATCAGTCCAGCTGAAACCTACTCAACAAATCAGCGGCGAGGGATGAGACAGAGGACACTTAATGTGACCAAAGATGACATTCTTAAAAAGAAGGAGAAAAAAAGTGCATTATGTGATCACTGATAACCCTAATCAACTCTGTGACCTCTTGGCTGCAGAAAGACCATAAAGTGTATTCCTCATAACATTTTTAGTGTGAGATTTTTTTCAAAAATAGGAATTCTGGCTGCTTTTGCACTTCTCTAGGAAAAGCATGGTAACGGTTTCCTTGAGGATCACTGCTCAGACTGCGTTTATAAATGCTCTGCCTGCAGAGGAACCACATCAAAGCTCTCCTCTGTAACCGTGCGTGTACTGTGAGAAGTGTATGGATAAGACACACCTTATCACTGCATTGTGCTCTCAGCGAGTGCTGTCTTTGAAAAATAAGAGAAATCAGCAGATCAAAGGTTGGACTATTGCTGTATCTAAATGTTTAACCATTGACTCTGTCCTACAGCTCTGTGTGTGTGTGTGTGTGTGTGTGTGTGTGTGTGTGTGTGTGTGTGTGTGTATAGTTCAGTCACTGCAGCTAAAATGCACGGTTATCTGAGTATGGTCTATCTGCTTTCTCTCCTTACATGTTTGTGTTGTTCAGTCATCCAGGCCGGTTTGCACAAAGCAAACCATCTCTGTGTACAAAGAAGTAGCAACCCCCAACCCCTCACCCCCCAGTGCATACCTGTGTCACCCTGAGCCCACTGTCAAGAATCAGACTATAATCAGGCTTTATTTTTTATTCTAGTTCTGTATGTGTGTTTATTAAATATCCCATCGCTATTAAAGAGTGTCAAGGGTGACATTAACTGATGAACAGGTAATCTGTGACGTATCCTCCCCTAATAATATTTAACCTACTGATTCAGGCTCGTGCTGGACAGTTGCAGAAGTCAGCTAAAATTCAATTTTTAAAAAAATTGAAAAAAATAAAGACACGTTAGTACTTTTGCTCAGAGAGAGCTTTCTATGGAAGTATGAGAGTTATAAAAATGACATGAATCACACCGGAAATCCTTGCAGGAGTTCCTTATTGGAACAGTGTCCCAACAGTATATTAAGTCATCTTCATGATAATCGGCGCATTTGTCGATCAGGGTGTCAGGATCTTTTATAAGCTTACAGCAACTAAGTGGGACATGCAGGACTGCATTCTTTTTATTTATTTACCTTGCCCCGCTCTAAATTGGAATGTCGTAATTTATTGGTCGTCTGAAGGCTGCAAACCTACAAAACTTTGTCACCAGTGTAAGGATTCTTAGGTAGACTACTCACTGTCTCTGGGTTCAGGATCCAGGCCTCTGAACCTGCCCGTGGGCCTGGTATCCACCACCTGGAACTTCTTAGTGTCCAGGTTATCCAGGATATCCTCATACGTCTTTATCCACGAGCGGTTCAGAGATGCTTTGAAGTCGGTCGCCATGGGTCTGACGTACCGGTCACTCACAGGTAGACCCTCCAGCTCCCAGTTCTTGAGCCCCCCGTTGAGCAAAGAGACCGCACTGTGCCCGAACACCCGAAACATCCACCACACACGGGGCGCCGAGAACGCCCCGAACTCGCTGCCATCGTAAACAACAACGTGCGTGTCGTTTTCTATGCCCAGTTTCCCGACATAATCCGCAAAATATTCCTCTGACGGCAGCATGTGGTCCAGAGGAGAGGTTTTATCACAGCACTGGTCTATGTCAAAGAAAGCTGCGCCCGGGACGTGCTTCTTCTTGAACTCGCTCTTGGCGTTTCGCCGCAGTTTGGGTAAATACCACGACGTGTCCAAGACGCGCATTTTTCCCTGGACCTTCACGGCCCGAGCGAGCCATTTAGAGGTGACCAGAGCCGTGGCTTGAAGCGCCATGGTGAGCTGTGAAGAGGCAGACAGGCTGCAAAGTTTCACTGTATTCAACAAACCCTGTGTCAAAAGTCGGGACAGGGTGAGGGAGCAAAGGTATTAATGGTGGCGAGAGAGCGCACACAAACCGCCACGCCCCCAGCTCACCTGACGCTGGTAAAAGTGAAAAGGCAGGACAGGGTTTACAAAAAAGAAAAGAAAAGGGGATAGTGGGAATAACCTACTTTTTAGTGGCAGTTTATTTTTTTTAAGTCCAACATTAATTTTCCATTCTTATTCTGTCTCGGTGTGAAGTGAAAACAGAGGATTTGGTTTCTCCCAGGTGAGCCGGTTGTTCCATATTCACAGGACCGGCTGTTGTTAACAGGACAGTAAAGTCTGGACACGGTTATTGGTTCATTTTGTTCACCTAGTTTGGGGCACTGCTTCGACCTACATTTTAAGATAGCAGGTTTTATTCGATTTTACTACACTTTCTCCCACAGCTACCATAGTGCATTCCTTCTGCTTTACTTAAACTAATACTATTGATAATAATAATAATAATAATAATAATAATTTTAAAGCTATAATAATAAATATATAACAACAGGGCCAGCAGCTATAGCATATTACCCAAGTAGGAACTTTGTTCATTTTTGCCTGCTCAGGCCGACTGCTTTTAATCGACGCACGCGAGGAGCTTGCCGGATGTTTACCGAGCCATATGTTGCTACTCAGCTATCAGAGCAGATTTTTGTTGATGTAGTTTGTGGAAAGTTGAAGAAAACCTCTGTGGCTTGAATCAGGATGTCGGCGTCAATGATCAGGAGAGGACTGGAGCTGCTGAGCAGTGACATTAAAGGTCAGTTTAGCCTCTTGAGCTTGCTAGTTAGCTAACAGTGTTGGATATCGGCGCCCTCTTTTGCAGTTCTGACTAATACTGATGACCGATCATTGTTTTTACAACATTACAGTCAGACTCTAATAGGTTCGAGTTTTGAAACTGGGTAGTTAAATATTAATTTGAAGCTTTATTCATGCTGAAATTAAGTTATCTTTGTCATTAATTCTTAACGACAAAGCGTCAGAAAAAGGCTTGGTGTAATATTTGAATAAATGCTATCATGAAGGGCGTTATACATTATACTAAATCTCAACCTACATAACTCAGTAACACTCCTGCGTGAAAAGCTGTTCCTCATCCTGACGAAGAACTTGGTCTCAGCACAGCCGCTGTCCGGAGGATCCTGGGAAGAGTTGATGTACAATAAGCGGCAGGCCCTGATGACCTTCCAGGACTGGTGCTCAGGGAATGTGCAAATCAGCTGTCTCATGTCCTCACAGACCTCTTTAACACCTCACTTTGCTTACCGCCAAAATCACTCCAAAGAGGATGCTGTTTCCTCTGTTTGCTCTATTCGCATGATTGTTCACAAGAACACACATGAAAATGTTGTTTGTGGACTTCAGTTCTGCATTCAACACAGTCATCCCCCAGCATGTGGTAAGCAAACTAGGCTGTGCAGAGAGGAGGTGAGACTGATGTTTGCATTTGCCTAGGGTCGGTGCCACTGCTGGTAGCATGAGGCGATACCTACCTAGGTTGCAAAAGTGGTCCAACTCCTCCAGGATGGCACATCAATACATGCCAGAAGGTTTTCGGTGTCTTCCAGCCCAGTCTCAAGAGCATGGAGGAGTGTCCAGGAGACAGTTACTCCAGGTGAGCTGGACAGGGCTGTAGAAGGGCCTTAACCCCATCAGCAGGACTGGTAGCTGCTCCTTTGTGCAAGGAGGAACCAGATCAGCACTGCCAGAGCCCTACAAAATTACCTCCAGCAGGCCAGTGGTGTGAATGTCTCTGCCCAAACAATCAGAAACCGACTTCATGAAGGTGGCCGGAGGGCCTCTAGCAGGCCCCATGCTCATTGCCTGGTACCGTGGAGCCTGATTAGCATTTGCCATAGAATACCAGAATTGGCAAGTCAACCACTGGCACCCTGTAGTTTTCACAGATGAGAGCAGGTTTACACTGAGCACGTGTGACAGATGTGAAATTGTCTGCGGAAGCCGTGGAGAACGGTCCGCTGCCTGTAACATTGTTCAGCATGACCAATTTGGTGGTGTGTCAGTGATGGTCTGGGGAGGCATTCTTCAGGAGCATGCACCCGATGTTGTCAGGCATGCATGCATATATGCAGCTGGGGGCCATACAAACTACTGAGTAGCATTTTGCTGCAGTGAAATTTCAGAAAAATAGGCTGGCCTGCCGCATCATTTTTTTTTTCCCCACTTTGATTTTCAGGTGCCGAGGTGCCTCTGTATTTTGATAATTTTCATTTCCATCAAATGATATGGCATCCTTTCATTCCTAACACATTACCCACTCCATAACAGTATAGATATCAGCATGATTTTTTTTTTTTTGCTATTGAAATCTGATGTGTTTTCAAAGTGTTTATTTAGTATTTTTGAATAGTGTATATACAGTCTAACCACACTCTTAGGAGAACACGGCTCCATGTCTGCAGCTTACATTGAGTTTTCTGCTTGTCTTTTTGCTGTGTGTTTCCTGTCAGATGTCAGCAAAGTAAAAAAGAAGAAGAAGCAGCAGACCCCCAGCTCAGCCACAGTGATGGAGATGGTGAGCACCAAGCGGCAGGGAGTTACCAAGCAGGTCAAAAGGCTGCAGGGCTGCCTTGGTTCTGGCAAGAGCAAGGCCACTGTTAAAGACAAGAGGATCAAGTCTGCAGTAGGTCAGTCTGCTCACTGTATTTCATACATTCAAATCTCTCTCTCCCTGCATGTGTAGATGGTAACCTTATGTGTCCAAAGTCCCTGGAAAGGATAATGTTGATTCTTCTTTTTGGAAAGATCTGAGAATATTGTGTAATTGGAGCTGGTGCTGTTGTGTAAGAACCACTAGGTGGCAGCATTAGTCTTTAACAAGTTGTAAAAGTTGTATCCTTTCACTGGAAAAGAGCTCCAACAACCTGAATAATTGTTCTGTTTCAGTCAGCGTCTCTTATTACTCTAATTTTTCACACTCTAATATTCAGTTGATTTTGCTCTGAATTTCTTCTTCTTTGGTCTGAATTGTAGAGGAATTCAGGAAGAAGCAGGGAAAGAGCCATTTGAGTGATAACCTCAAATACTTTATGGAAACTGGCTGCAAAGCAAGGGATTCTGACACACTGAAGGTAACCAAGACATCAGTCATTCACCTTTTACAACTACTGTCATTGCCTGTGACTTTTATCATTTCTTGAAATGTTGGGATACAAAATGCTGAGACTGCATTAAAAAAAGAGTCATATTTACTTAGATAAAAAGATTGAGCACAGATCACAAAAATAGTAAAAAAAAAAAAAAAAATAGTACCTTAAGATTCCAGTTAGGAAAAAATCCTGTCCAAGGTTTAAGATCCATTGCAGTAACAGTAGGCTGTAAACAATGTTACCAAAAATATTCACTCAGCAATCCAAATCATTGAATTCAGGTGTTCCAGTCACTTCCATGGCCACAAGTAAATAAACCAAGCACCTCGGCATGCAGACTGCTTCTATAAACATTTGTGAAAGAATGGGTCGCTCTCAGGAGCTCAGTGAATTCCAGTGTGGTACTGTGATAGGATGATACCTGTGCAACAAGTCCAGTCATGAAATTTTCTCACTACTAAATATTCCACAGTCAAAAAGTTGTTAGTGGTATTATAACAAAGTGGAAGTGATTGGGAATGAGAGCAACTCAGTCATGAAGTGGTAGGCCTTGTAAAATCACAGAGCAGGGTCATCGGATTCTGAGGTGCATAGTGCGCAGAGGTCACCAACTTTCTGCAGAGTCGGTCACTACAGACCTCCAAACTTCATGTGGCCTTCAGATTATCTCAAGAACAGTGTGAGGAGAGCTTCGTGGAAGGGGTTTCCATGGCCGAGCAGCTGCATCCAAGCCTCACATCACCAAGTGCAATGCAAAGTGTTGGATGCAGTGGTGTAAAGCACACTGCCACTGGACTCTAGAGCAGTGGAGACATGTTCTGTGGAGTGATGAATCACACTTCTCTGTCTGGCATTCTAATGGATGAGTCTGGGTCTCGCGGTTGCCAGGACACTTAGTTCCAGTGAGAGGAACTCTTAATGCTTCAGCATACCAAGATATTTTGGACAATTTCATGCCCCCAAATTTGTAGGAACAGTGTGGGGATGGCCCCTTCCTGCTCTAACATGACTGCACACCAGTGCCTAAAGCAAGGTCCATAAAGACATGGATGAGTGAGTTTGGTGTGGAAGAGCTTGACTGGTCTGCACAGAGTCCTGACCTCAACCTGATAAAACACCTTTGGGATGAATTAGAGCAGAGACTCCAGCTGTTATAGCTGCAAAGGGTGGGCCAACATCATATTAAACCCTATGGATTGTGAATGGGATGTCACTCAAGTTCATATGTGTGTGAAGGCAGACGAGTGAATACTTTTGGCAATATAATGTAGATAAATAGGAGAAAGTCAAACCCACATTAAATCTTGGTGGTGGGAACATTCAGGTTAAATCATCAAACTGCAAACATCCAGTGCAGAAAGAACAGAATCCCAGGGTTTGTTTGGTTTTTTTTTTTTGCATTGTGGACAACCCAGATAGATTCATAGCCAGTGTCAAAGTGTGTTTTTTTTTTCTTGACAAACTGCTTTTGTTGCCTGCAGGTTCCTTTGTCCTAAAGTATCGATTTGATTTCTGTCTGATTTAGATCCTCAACCACAATACAGGGCGGCAGTCCAGAAACCGCCCAGACAGGCCTGCGAAGAAAGCCAAAGAGACACAGTCTGTGTTCACAGAGAAGGAGTTCCAGCAGTTTCAGAAGGAATACTTTGGCAGGACTGTTGAGGAAGAGAAATAAAACACACCCAGACAGGCTGCGTTTGGAGGATCAAAGTGGATTTCTGGACCAGATTGTGTTCTGAAAACTGGTTCAGATTCATGTTTGCTTCAGACACATTAAGTTCTAATATGTACTAATATGTAAGTTTTAATATGTACTGTTTCTAGGGTTTTGTTTTCTCACTGAAGCTGTCAGTATGACTAATGTCTATTCTGAACAAACCACAGATTGCAAGTCACACTTTATCAGTTATAGTTTTATAAAGGACTGGAAGTGACTGAGATATCTCGTGAGTCACTTTTTCATGCTTTGTGAACTACAGACATGATGCAACTCGTGTTCAAGGCTTAACAACCAGCAGAAGTAGTAAAGCGATATTACAGCGAGATTTGAGAGAAACATTTCCCCAACATTGCGTTTCTGTTTCTCACTTCTTTTATGATATCTTCTGAGGCTTTATTGAGATTGAGTTATTTTTGCAATAAAAAGCCTAATTTTGGGCATAAACCTGTATTAAACCACTGATAACTCCAAAGATTTGATATTAGAGCCCATAATAAATCAATTATTAAATAATAATGCAGTCAAAATAAACCTTTGGAATTACTATTGCCACTTCAGAGTACAACATGTAAATACAACATTTATGTAATAATGTGATGAACATTTTTGCAGTAAATGTACATGACTAATTTTTTTGTGTCTCTGCCACATGACTAAGTCAAATCGTCACTCTTTAAATACTTTAGATGTTTAACTTTGTGCTCCATCAAAGTGTCAAAGTCAGATGTTGGGCACCTTGATGGAGAGGATCTGTCATACATTGACTTTATGACAATATTTTCCCTCAGCTGTAAACCGTGGGCTGAAGGTTTAAAAAAAACCTCTATAAACTAGCAGGTAGCTACAGAGAGTTTGTCATTACCATCTAAAAATAAGATTAGAATAGAATAGCCTTTATTGTCCTTATGTGTACGTAAACATACAGTCCAGCTTGAAAATAGACCAACACAGGATGTATGATAAAAAGAGATTTAGGGAAAATATGCACACCGTAGACAGTGTAACCAGACAAGATTACTCACTGATCCAGTGACAGACGTGACCTTTATGATCTAAAAGGTTCAAGATTAAAAAAAGCGCAATATGTGCACAAGCACAAACCCACTTAAAAGTGCATATTTACCATTTAAATGTTTTTCTTGAAGTCCAGATTGAATATCTTGTGTATTTTTAACCTTTCTAGCCCCCTCTGCTCTCGCCTCTGACTTCTCTCCTCCGGCGTGTGTTCACCAGTGAATCTTTTCACTCCTTCTTGACACCAGTGGGAATAATCACAGTAGATTTAACCTCCTCTGTGGATGCTGTTACAGCCTGCAGGCATCTAAAGGAGCTTCTGGACATGATCGCTTCAGAAGTGTGCAAAAGAAAGTAGTTTGACAAGAATAAAGTGCCATTAAATTTAAGAAAATAAAAGCATATTTGGGATTGTCAAAGAAATTCTCAAGTGCAGATACGTATAGATGGTGTGGACACTGAAAGAGTTCATGATGTGATAATCGACAATAAAAAATCTCTCTCATAAATCACAAAGTTGGAAGAAACGTCTGTACTGAGAGAAGCAAAACACGATCTGGACCATAAATCACTCCGTTCTCTACTGTTCACTGGTTTCACCATATTGGGATTACTGCACAGAGGTTTGGGGCAATACTTATAAATACGCTCATCTATACTGCAAAAAGGGCCGTAAGGATGACCCACAATAATGGTTACAGAACACATGCAAATTTCACTGTTAAGAAAAAAAAATACTACATTTGATATATTGTTTGAAAACTTAACAAGATAACTAAGTACCTGAATTACAGAACGTTACGTAACATGTTACAACAGAATCATCTGCATAACAATTAAAATGTATGCAATGATTTTTTAATAATGCTGCCTAAGGGAAGCATGTATAATGTAAATAAAATTGGTCCTAGCACAGAACCCTGTGGAACTCCATAATTAACCTTAGTGTGTGAAGAAGAGTCCCCATTTACATGAACAAATTAATTAATTAATGGCAGGATTTCTTTGAGCAGTCTAGTAGGAATGCGGTTGATGGTTTGGATGAAGTAACTATTGAAGTTAACTCTGAAAGATCAATTGAAGAGTCTAAACAAATACCAGCAGTGCTGAAAGCAACTCAAAGTTGCCTTTGAGATGGTTATGAATAATTTTTTTCTAATAGTTAAAATTTTATTTGTGAAGAAATCCATGAAGTCAGTACTAGTTAAAGTGAGAGGAATACTCGGCTCAACAGAGCTCAGACTCTTTGTCAGCCTGGCCACAGTGCTGAAAAGAAACCTGGGGATGAATAATAAGATGTCCTAGCTTTACGGAGGGCTTTTTTATAGAGCAACAAACTCTTTTTCCAAGCTTAAATGAATATCTTCTAAATTAGCGAGACGCCATTCCCTCTCCAGCTTACGGGTTATCTGATTTAAGCTGCACGTTTGAGTCAGGCACTTCTGATTTGAGGGGGTTTTGATGAAATATTAAGTCTTCAGTTTCTATGCCATATGTCAGGACAAGATCCAGAGTATGATTAAAGTGGTGGGTGGGCTCATTTACATTTTGAGAGAAGCCAACTGAATCTAATAATAGATTAAATGCAGTGTTGAGGCTGTCATTTTCAGCATCTACATGGTTGTTAAAATCCCCCACTATAATTATTTTATCTGAACTGAGCACTAAATCAGATAAGAAGAGAAATCAGACAGAAACTCTGAGTAAGGGCCGGGTGGACGATAGATTGATTGATTGAATTTTCCATTGAGGGTGGACAACACTAAGAGTCAGAGTTTCAAATGAATTCAAACTCTGTGTGGGTCTATGGTTAATTAATACACTTGAATGGAAGATTGCGGCTACTCCTCCTCCTCCTCAAACTGTGCTTCGAGCATTCTGACAGTTAGTGTGACTCGGGGATGTTGATTCATTTAAACTGGTATATTAATTTTGCCACAAACCAGTTTATACCTTTCAGGACTGATGGTGCCTTTCTGGATGCTTAAGTTGCCAATCCCATAGGCATTAATGTACCCCTATACCATCAGAGATGCAGGCTTTTGAACTGAGCGCTGATAGCAAGCTAGATGGTCCCTCTCCTCTTTAGTCCAGAGGACACGGCGTCCATGTTTTCCATGAAGAATTTCAAATTCTGATTCGTCTGATCACAGAACAGTTTTCTACTTTGCCTCAGTCCATTTTAAATGAGTTTTGGCTCAGAAAAGATAATACTAATGTATTATTATTCCATTATTATTAATGTATTATAATTATCATTATTTTTATGTATCAAAATTGACAAATTGATGTTTGAGGATGATGTACAGTCGAGAACATAATTATCTGATTCACTGCTGAATTTGTAAATAAAGTTTTTTTTTTCCATTTACATTTTCCTGTTTTTGTGTACAGTATGAGCATAAAATAGTGACACAAGCTAGTGAAGACATTTTCCAGCCCTCATGTTGTTGTTGTTTTTCTACTAAGTGTCTCAGTATAACTAAGATGTGTCAATTCTGAAGGAGCTGCAGGTTGACATTCACACCTCACCAGTTATTGTTTCAAAACTTAAATGATGTAGATTCATGTAGCCAGCAGTCATTTTTCTGGATCAAAAGAAATAACTAATTCTCTAAATGATGAGCACGTAAATGCCCTAAATGTTCCTTTTTGTTTTTCTGCTGAAAACTTTGTAAGACTATTCGGTAAATGAGGCAATATTAAGTTATATCTGTGTATATACACTTTATTACCAAAAGTATTCACTCACCTGCCTTCACACACATATGAACTTGAGTCACATCCCATTCTTAATCCATGGGATTTAATATGAAGCTGGCCCACCCTTTGCAGCTATAACGGTTTCAACTCTTCTAGGAAGGCTTTCCTCAAGGTTTAGGAGTGTTTATGGGAATTTTTGACAATTCTTCTAGAAGCACACTTGTGAGGTCAGATGTGTTGGACGAGAAGGTCTGGCTCACAGTCTCTGCTCTAATTCATCCCAAAGGTGTTCTGTTAGGTTGAGGTCAGGACTCTGTGCAGGCCAGTCAAGTTTTTCCACACCAAACTCACTCATTCGTGTCTTTATGGACCTTGCTTTAGGCACTGGTGTGCAGTCATGTTAGAGCAGGTAAGGGGCCATCCCCAAACTGTTCCCACCAAGTTGGGAGCATGAAATTGTCCAAATTGTCTTGGTATGCTGAAGCATTAAGAGTTCCTCTCACTTGCACAGGTGGCACCTCTAAGTCCGAGGCCATGGTCCTCAGCCGGAAAAGGGTGGAGTGCCCAGTCCGGCTCAGGGACGAGTTGCTGCCCCAGGTGGAGGAGTTCAAGTATCTCAGAGTCTTATTCACGAGTGACGGGAGAAGGGAGTAGGAGATTAACAGACGGATCAGGGCTGCATCTGCAGTGATGCGGACGCTGCACCGGTCTGTTGTAGTAAGCAGGAGCTGAGCGTAAAAGTGAAGCAATTGATTTACTGGTCAATCTACATCCCTACCCTCACCTATGGTCCAGTGATGTGCAGTCAAGGAAGGCAGGATAAGAGAAAATACATTTGACCACTTGACTGTTCTATAAAACTGTTTTCTGAATTATTTCAACACTTTAATGGTCAAAATGGCGGAATTTACGCACTGCCTGTTCAAACACATGGAAGAAATGTGGGGTGAGTCAGTGCAGTGCTGTGGCCCCACCTCTGGTGGCGCTGTGTCACATACAATAAATGAAGCAGACGGTTGGCGCATAGATGTAATTGTCTCTCTTTATATCGCCAAAATACATGTTTGATTACACATGTGTTACACATGCTGATGTTCCACAGTCTGTCTAA
>JAVDPK010002681.1:144699-156083 GCA_034780415.1 Cichlasoma orientale | reverse complement strand
GTGTGTGTGTGTGTGTGTGTGTGTGTGTGTGTGTGTGTGTGTGTGTGTGTGTGTGTGTGAGAGAGAGAGAGAGAACATCCTGCAGGTACAGAAGAGGAAGATGAGAACAAAACTTAATGTGGCAACAGTTTGTTTTTCACATTTTATTTGTTAAATGATTTAAACTTTTGATCTTTAACTGGCATTAATCTGTTTATAGCGTCATTTGGTTTCAATGTATCCACCTTGTCCCTCGGGAAAAGAAAACGTCAATAAAGTACTATTTTAATAACATTTTTAATGTACATTTTTAATGTCCCATCTTATCACAGGTTTATTGGTGATATAAGAATATAAACAAAATGTAAAAATTTAATGTCTGAGCTTGAAAACACGTGTTTTATTGCTGGTCTAAAAATTCATCTATTTATTTATTAGATTGAATCAACTGAAATATGTTTAGTGTCTTAATCCATCCTACCCGCCTCATGTCACAGAAAAAAGTTCTAATAATAAATAAGTTTTCCAAAAAAAAAATCCTTTAATTTGATTCAAAATTGTCACATTCAAGATCTCATTTTTTACCACTAGATGTCAGTGCAGGCAGATTTCTGTCTTAATTGTCAGTGTGTGAAGAATAATAAAGCCACTTTAGGGGAAAACAGGTCGCACAGGGGGAGCAGGTATGAATCAGAGACAGTTACTTTACAGAAATCCGTGCAAAAATGAGGCATGCCATCAGATTTAGGGGACTGAGAGCTCCACAGGCTGTAACTGGGTTGGGGTATTTTCCACTGAGTACTGCACCTCTTTTTTCATTAATTCACGCTTTGCAACAGGGCAGCGATATGTGTGCTGCTTCGTTGGCATTGCATCGCCAACATCAATGTCATGTTCACAGACATTGGTATAAAAAGGCACATCACTGAGGGGTAGAACAAACTGGAATCTGTTAGATAAATATGATTCAATCAGTGCAGTGCAGTACCTTTAATACCTATAGCATGCTCTAATCTCTGTAATAATGTATGTTATGGTCAACAGTATCAAAGCTGCACTGACGTCAAACAGTTTCCAGTTTCCAACCCTGTTGGAGTTCTAATTGTCACAACTTGATAGTGGTCTTCATGTCCATGTTTTTCAGCTCAAATTCCCTGGCTCTGGCTCACGCTGCCGCTAAGTGTCTAAGAATTTCTTTTTTTAAGCTGAAACGCCCTTTTGCACGCCTCCCTTTCCAACTGGAGATGTGCCATATGGAGCATTCTGCTTTGAACCCTAGGAGGACTCCAGTAAGAGTGGCTCAAAGTCAGGTTGTGTTGTTCTTCTTCCGGCTCTCGACTGAGGCGCACGCTGTTCTCCTGCTCTCCCTACCCTCATTATTATCACCCTGCTTTGCTATGCTTAAGAGCCTTTCTTCTACATATCTCCAAACTGGAAATTAAGGCTATGGATCTGGTCAGCTGGCCTCTCAACGTAATCAATCAATTTTTCTCCACGGTGAGACAGGGAATGGGAGACCGCCTGCCTGAGTGGAACATACCCGGTTTGGATATCAGGATCTCTCCGAATTGGACGTGGAGGATACCTGTTTTTCGTGGAAGTTGGGAAGTGGGTACGTGCAGTGCAGTATGAACTCAGATTTTTGGAGAGATGTCTGTTTCTGTGTGGCGGCGAGAATGGAATCATCTAATTTGGAATATTGGAGTTCGTCATTGAGCGTGTCCAGTGAGACTCTGAAGGCTGTCAGCAAAATTATCAGCCAGCCTGCTCCAAAACAACTGCACTATCTGGAATTCATTCTCCCCTACCTGGCCTTGAGACAGCTGGGAAATCTCATTCTCCTGGAGTTATGTAAACAAAGGCTCTTGTGACCTGTGTGAGCTGGTATCTTAGCAACCTGGCTACTGATGAACATTATTCCACCTTATCAGAAACTTTTAGTCGAGGAGAGCTGGAAGGCTCCACAGTATCCTGGACTCTCACCTCAGCCGGCTCCCCCACCCTCCCAGCCCAACCTACCCCTAGCTTCTCCCATGCTGTTTATGTGCTTCCTAGGCTTTTGCAGAGGGTTTTGTAACCTTATACTGTGTATGTGTATATATACGAAGTATGAGATGACTTTTTTTCCTCATTCATCCCTATATGTGTTCGCTATTTCTTCATCTTTTGTAACGGCAGCACTTCTCTGTGAGGCTGCAACGCCGCAGATCACTTGTCTCCCCATGTATGTGTTGATTGTATTGTCTTGATGAGTGTTCTGGAACCTAATTTCCCTGACGGGACCTTCCCCAAGGGATCAATAAAGTTTAATCTTAATCAATAAAGTTTAATCTTGTAGGTCCACCCTCAGGCAGTCTGCGTGACAGGTGTAGACACAGGTAGGGCTACAGTGTGGTCTGGTAATAGGGGAACCCGGTGGGACGCCACCTCACCACCCCCTTCCAAATCAGCTGAGCCAGAAGGTGATGTAGACAAGACGGATGATAGTTTGTTCATTGTCCTCCTCTCCACCACCACTTCAAAAGCGTTCAGGTTGCCGTCAATATAACTGATTAGGTAAGTTTCAGGTCTACCCCAGGATATCTAAAAGATCTCCAAAGACCTGCATCTAAGAAAAAAAATAAATAAATAGTATGACAGACCATTAAGGTAGATCCTTTAAGGTCAGACTCAAATGGACAGTGGCCCAGTTGCGGCCCTCGGGCTGACATGTACTGCTGTGGCAGGTAAAGGAGGTCATTTTATAGCATTTTATAGAATTTAATAATTGACTCCAATTCTCTGTCTTATTGTCATTCTTGTCCGATAAAAGAACAAGCAACCCTAAAAGCATACACTGTCCTTTTAAATTCCTTCACAGGCAAAGCAGAGGACCCCGGAGCAGGACTCAAATAGACAAGAGTAAATTAAAATTAGTCTTATTGATGAGTGCAAAGCAAGGAAGGACTGGTTGAGAGCCAGTGGTACAAACTACTGATGGGTCGGTCGCGAACGATCCGGCTCTAAGAGTCGGCTCTTTGAAGTGAACAACGGGCACCAGCTCCTGATAGTAAGCAGTTTCTTTTTTCTTTTCATTCGTTTTTTTTTGTGGAAGCCACACGTGATTGGTTAAGATGTGTGGCAGAATCACGGAGCAACAGGGTGGGGGGAGGGCAGAGACACACCACACAGTGAGTCCACACAGATCAAACACAGCATCTCCTGCAAAGTTTGCTCAGAGACCGGAAAGAGCAAGAGGTAGTTGTGCTTTACATAGAGGCTACACGCAGGAATGGTGAAGAAAAGTAATTCATTTTACACATTTTTTAAACTACAATCTGAGGAGCCGTTTGGGAGCCGAAAAAGCCGGCTCTCTTAAAAGAACTGAACTTCCCATCATTAGTACAAACTACAAAATAACTAAACTTGACTCGACTCGAGCTGAGGCATAAACATGAGCCTGAAACAGAGCACACAGCAGGGACAGCTGGTATCAACAATGACAAGGACACAACAACACGCAGGGGAAACTCAGGAAATACATGAGGGCTGATGACGAAAGTGGAGACATCTGGGAAACACAGGTGAACATCGTAATACATGACACAAAGGAAGTAAAACAGAACACAACACACGGGAAACAGAAGACTGTCAAAATAAAACAGGAAACAATGAGACGGAGACAGGAACGCAGACTTGACATACAACACTGGGAAAAACCAAAACACAACCTAGAACAGAAACAAAGGAAAACACAATTCAAAACTAAATACACATAATAACGCTGGGTCAAAGGACCCAGGACCATGAAGGCAGTGTATTTTATCTGTGTCCTTTTTTTTTTAACACTGTTTGTGTTTCTACCAAATACACTGCATTAAAAGCAAAAGGTACTCTACAGCCTGATGATTATGCTGAGCATGAGGACTGAAGGAAGTGGTCTTATTACACCTTTAAAGCTACAGAGAGCCGTTATGCTGTGTTTGCACTTTCTTTTGACCACCTGATTGTGGTTAAAACAGAGAAAAGCACGAAGCCATCTCCATCTCACTTCCTTTCATCTGAACTGCTCTCAGTACCAGGAAAACGAAACTTAATGTTTGGCAGAATGAGGTCACTTCCTCATTAATCTTTGTCCATTAAAGCTTTCAGTCTTCCCAATCAAAGGGAATCAAAGCCACAAACAGACCTCATTAATATAATCACATTCATATTCACCTGATGTTACAGCCTCAATTTAAAAAAGAAAATCTCACGGTGATGAGTGGAGAGGAAACCACAGTGCTGTCAGTCACAGAGGGAGGAGGAGGAGGACGAAGAGGAGGAAGAGGAGGGGGGCATGAACACAAACTGATCAAACTTACAAAGTTTTAACTGACCAAGTGTGAGGATGGAGGAAACGCGTGTGCTGCGGCTGCTCTGTAAGTTCACTCTGCTTCTACAAACTTCAGCTGCTTCCTCCGATGTTTGTTTTTAGTGTTTGGCTGCGTCAGGATCAGTTTGTTTAAAAATTAGGAAAGGTCGTGATGATGCTCTTAGAGGAAGTTTGTTTTATGTTTGGTTTAAATTTTAATGCAATTTTTTTCTTCACGTTTGGATGAATTCTTTCCTCCTTCCTGCTGATTTTTCTTCAGCGTTTTCTCGCTCTGCTCTCTGATCACATCATTAAACCTCACGAGCTCTAAACTAACCCGAGCGCCGTTTCTCTTTAGTCCTGACCTCCCTGCTGATCGGCACGACGCACCAAGGTCAGTAAACTTCTTCCTCATCAGCCCGGAGAGGGTTCATTTCAACATTCATGCTTTGATTCACTGATCTAAGAACAGTTTGCGTTATTATTAGTTATTAATGACATATATGAACTCTTGTTTCATACTATCTGCTTCGCTGCGATGCTTCAGAGGGCGACGTGGTGGTATAAAACCTAAACAGGTCAAGGGTATGTTTAAGGTGTGAAAAAAGCTGCTGGTGCAAAAATGAATAAATAAAAGGAAATGATCAACCACAAAGGGAGGGAATGGCTTTAACAACTGCACGCGTCTTGGTGACAGAAAGCAGGAAGTGACACTGTTACAGAGACAAACAGGCGCTGAGAGCAGAAACTTCATGAGTGCCGCTTCATTGGACCGTCTGTGACTATGAACTGTATATAAAAGATGGCTGCAAATCAAAGGCTACGTTCACACTGCAGCCTGAAGTGACCCAATTCAGATTTTTTGTGAAATCAGATTTTTTTTGCGTGGTCGTTCACATTTCCAAATATATGCGACTTGGATGTGATCTGTGTGTGAACTGCAGACGAACCTAAAAGCGTCCCGCATGCGCAGTAGAGGACGCGATAATGTTACATGTAGCGAGCATGCTCAGTGTTTACGGAAGTACGTTTGTTTTCCTTCCCGCGTTCGTGTAACGGGACGCAGAATAGTGACGTTTGTCGAGTATCGATGACGTGCAGGTCGGATGAACGCGGCCCAGCCGTACACACACACACACACACACACACACACACAGGTCGCATTTAAAAAAATTGGATCTGTGTTGTTCAGACTGTCATGAAAAGATCAGATACAGGTCACATGAGGGCAAAACATTGGAAATGGGTCACTTCAGGCTGCAGTGTGAACGTAGCCAAAGTTTATTTGTCACGTGCTTTGATGAATACTCTTACACTATAGCACAAGATGAAGATATAAATAGAGTGATCAATCAAAAATGTGCATTGAGGTAAAATGGAGGTGGAACGATTAACAAGATATAGTCAAAATAAAATATATAAAAAGTAACAAAATATAAACACACTAGAATATACATACTAGTATAGTGGCCAGTAGTAGCCAATAGTAAGTGCACTTTGATTGGTGCCCTAACAGGAACAGCAGGCTAACAGCTGCTCAGATCTAAATACTTTCTTTTCTCTTTTCATTCAGTTCATCTGACTATGAATTCAAAGAGCTGTCAGGTGTTTAAAGAACACTCTGTGTTTCTGAGCTGTGAGGGGGGCGACAGCTCTGCTGGATGGACTCTGAAGAGAAACACAACTGAAGGACAGACTAAGTGTGGAGATCAGTGGGGAAGATGGTCTGACTCTTCCTGTAAGATCAGTATGACGCTGCCGTGGGACAGTGGAGTTTACTGGTGTGAGTCCAGAGAGGGTGCCATCAGTAACATGGTTAACCTCACAGTCACTGGTAAGCTGAGTGTGTGGAGTTAGTGTTGATGAAGCTGTGTGTAAATGGATGAAATGCTGTAGTTTGTCTCTGTGTTGAGGTGGATCAGTGATCCTGCAGAGTCCTGTCCTCCCTGTGATGGAGGGAAATGACGTCACTCTGCTCTGTCAAACAAAGACCCCTCCCTCCAACCTCCCAGCTGCTTTCTATAAAGATGGCTCCCTCATCGGGAACCGGACTACAGGTCACATGACCATCCAGCATGTTTCCAGGTCTGATGAAGGCCTCTACAAGTGTGACATCAGCGGTCATGGAGAGTCTCCATCCAGCTGGATCACTGTCACAGGTGAGGAGCTTCACTCTGATTTCACCTCTTACTTCATCCACACATTCACCTGAACAGGTGGGGTTCTCTTTGCAGGTAGACCTACAACAACAGCCCGACCCACCACCACAGCTCTGCCCACCACCGCAGCTCTGCCCACCACCACAGCTCTAACATCTGAATCCTCCTCCTTCCAGCCTGAGCTCAGACCGCTCTTCCACCTGGTGGTGTTCTGTCCATATGTCATCTCCACCCTCCTCATGGTGTCTTTATATCGACGCAGAGCCACAGGTAACATTTTTCAAACCAGAGTGCTTTCGCCTGATTTTAAAAATGTTGGATTACTTCATCTAAACAGGAAACCATCTCCTCATTTCAGTGGTCACAGCACCACCTGCCCAGGCTGGGCAGAGATCGGCTCAGGACTTTTATGACATTGAGGCGGAGACCTCTGAGCACCACCTCTGAGATGCAACCAAGAAAAGTCAACACAGCGCAGCACAGACACCACATACAAGGAAATCTCTGCTTCCTGATCGTCTCCTTTTTGGCTCATTCCACACTTCAGGACCAGCACTGGTCTATAAATCCTTATAAGATGTAAAATATAGTTTATGTGCCTGATTCACCTGTAGAGAAACTGACCAGTGGATGTATCCAGATACTGGTTTGTTAGACATGAACAACAGCTGAAGTTGTGTTTGTCGCTTTCTGCTGTTAAAGCACGTCTCCAGATCCAGAGAGCTGTGCAAGCTGGGGGTTTTTTTCATGTTATGTAAAATTGTTAATAAAATTACAGCAAAGATTATAAATATGGCATGAATACTAGTGCATATTATTCCTACACAGTATCTGCAGTACACTTTATTAGGTACACCTTGCTACCACCAGCCTGAACTGTTGACACAGGGCAGGATGGAACACCGGAATGCTGTAGCAGAAATCACAGTCATCCGGTTCACCAGGCACCACTCTACCCGGTGTGCTCTTCTGTTAAACCGATGTGGTCTTCTGCTGCTTTGTCTGACGTCTTATGCATTCAGAGATGCTCTTCTGCATACTTCGGTTGCAGTAAGCAGTTATTTGAGTTACTGTTGCCTTCCTATCAGCTCAAAGAAATCTGGCCATTCCCCTCCGACCTCTGGCATACACAAGATCTGCTGCTCACTGGATATTTTCTTGTTTTGGACCATCTTCCATAAACCCAGAGATGGTCATGCAGGAAAATCCCAGTAGATCAGCAGTTTCAGTCCATCCGGCACCAACAAACATGCAACATTTAAAGTCACTTAAATCACTTTTTTTCACCATTTTTAGCTGGTCTACATACTTAAATGCACTGGTCTCCTGCTATGCAATTGGCTGATTAGATATTTGCATCAACGAGTAGTTGAACAAGTGTACCTAACAAAGTGGCTGGTGAGTGTTTACTGACAGTTACTCAGAAATAAGCAGCCTGCTATCAAGGAAAATATGTTTAAGACAGAAGTTGCTGAATTCAGATACATTTTTATTACACATGAACAGAAATCAAATATTTTGTGAGTTCAGATTTGGTCTGATGATCAGTAATTAATTATTTGGGGCATAACTTTCCCACTTAAACACACAATGACTTCTTAAATCGCTAAAATACCCCCCACAGTCTCGCTCACAGCTGATGGGTTACAGTTGGCAATCCTGCTCCTTTTATTATATTTCTATTTCCTGATGAAAATGTTGATTTTTTTTTATTGTGAACAGATTGCTTTGATGTTTTGTAATTGTTTTGTAAATAAAGAGGTGCACATTGTGTTTTTTCCACGTGAGTCACATGGAAAGTTCGTGTGCTAATTGTGGTCTGCTTGTGGTCGGCAGAGCGAAGCATCCTCTGAGTTTTGTTCTGTGTATCTCCGTGTGTGTGTGTGTGTGTGTGTGTGTGTGTGTGTGTGTGTGTGTGTGTGTGTGTGTTTCACACAGACAGACAATATGGGGGCTGAAGTTGGGGTTACGTTTCAGATCTCCTTGAAATGATCTAGCTCAGGGGTGTCAAACTCACTCACAGAACGGGGGATAATTGAAGACACAGTCTGGGTCGTGGGCCAAACATAGTTAAAAAAAAAACAAAAAAAAAACCCAACTTATTTTAATCAGCTGTATGAATTTGAATGGCCAGAAAACAGCAACTTTTTCCTCTACACATTAAATAAAATATAAAATAATCTTTTTCTTCAAAAATCACATCAGGGGAAATGAAAATACTTCAAGTTGATGAAAATTTGCACGGTCAGAAAAACGTTGCATAAACTGCACCGTGTGTCCAGTTTCTCAGCTGCAAACACAGCGATGGAGACCTGCTCTGATTTTTTATTTATTTTTTTTGCCAATCACACGAGTAATCGCACTGTCTCGTCCCTGAATCTGCAGGTTTAACGCATTAAGATGCTTCATTATGTCGCAGAGAAAGGCCGACTCACACAGCCACCTTTCATCCCGGAGCTCTGCTCAGACGTTTCCTTTACTTTCCATGAACTGACAGATTTCCTCAGGCAGCTCATTGCACCTGTGTGATAATTGACGTCACAAAATTTGGAAGCTATTTCTTCCAGAAAAGACCAAAATTGTCGGTGATTTAATCCTTTGCCTCTTATAAAGTTCACTGTCTGCGTTATGGTGATTATGATGCTTTCTGTCTTCAGGACTTTGCCGCGCAGTGTTTCCTGCAACAAAAAACACTGCTGCTGAGGCAGAGCGAGGCCAATTCAGTCAAAAAGTTTAGGGGGCCGCGCGCAGTGCCAGCGACCGTGACAAGGGGAGGCAGGAGGCCGACCACATTCCCAGCAGGGGTGGCGGCAAGGCAGAAAAAGGAAGGAAGACCTTGGGCAGGTGGCCGTGTGGCAAGTGGCGGAGACTCTTCAGAGCCTTGGGTGGTGGGACACTCAGGCTGAGTGGGACACTCGGAAGACTCGGGAAGCTCGGTCTCAGCAGAAACCCTTGGCGGCTCGGTCTGAGCAGGACCCCCCGGCTCAGGTGGTGCAGGCCAAGGCTGCTGCAGCCGGTGTGGACTGAGACTCCGGCAATGGCTGTTGAGGAAATGCTGCAGCTGGCAAAGGGTCCAACTGAGCCTGTGGGGAAACTCCCACCTGCGTGACAATAACGAGTGCAAGAACCAACTGGACTCCAATCACCCCCACCCTGGAAACAGGACTGCGTGGAGGGTGCACAGGATGAGGCACCAGAGGAGCAACATTCTCTGAGGATCTTTCATGAAGTGTGACGCAAACAGTCATTTTAGACAGCTTGGACACACACATAGTTGTTTAATAGTCCAGTTCTGGTGAGCAATTAACTATCTTGGACAGAGCTGGCAGGTAACCACAGGCAGGTTCAGAAATGCCAAGTTCAGTCTCTGAGGGTAGTGGCTTAGGAACACGAACAACTGCTTCTGACTGAGCAGACACGAATACAGGCACAGTTGGCTAAGGTTGAGGTCCATGGTGTGGTCGCGTCGTTCTGTCATGATGCTGTGGCAGGCAGGCAAAGGTTGGACCATAAATGCAGGACTCAGACAGTGAACTGAACTTGAATGGTGGTTTATTGAAAAGGATGCAACTCATACAAATAAACTGGTCTGGACAGATCCCAGAACTACAACTAAGAAACCAGGGAAACAGAGAGTTACACAGCAGGAACACTCACGTCAACACAACGAGGAACAGACGCAGACTGA
Source organism: Cichlasoma orientale (assembly GCA_034780415.1). Taxonomy (NCBI): domain Eukaryota; kingdom Metazoa; phylum Chordata; class Actinopteri; order Cichliformes; family Cichlidae; genus Cichlasoma; species Cichlasoma orientale. The sequence goes on along the minus strand of JAVDPK010002681.1, from coordinate 145,924 downwards.
GCACTTAAATACACACACTAGGTAATCAGGGAACAGGCAACAGGTGAGGGGCAAAGCTGAACAGCCTCCCAGTTTAAAGTGTCCAGCTTATTACAGCTGAAATAAAAATGTTTACAGCCTGCTACAGAAAACACTGGCCTGAATTTCCCCTTCATAATAAAATTATGTTGATTCTATGTTTCTATGTCTTATTCTTATTATGAGTTTCTTGGCTACATACAAAACATAGTTTGTCTTTACAGAAACATCTTAAGATTTGGTGTGAAGCATGACTAAAAACTTTTCTCACACGTTGAATGCTTTCATTTTCTGATATGTTTTCATTGTTTGATGTGTTGTTTTTAAGAACCTGGGCAGCAGCATTCCGTATGTCACAGGTTTGCTCTAGAACCGGCCACAAAGTACAATACTTTCTATTTAGAGTGTGGCATCTTTTGTTTCCCCTGAAGTATCTGCACGTGGCTCTCCATGAACTCATACATCAAACTGTTATGACTGTGTGCTCTCAATGCACTGACCAGACTAGACTCTGACGAGGGCCGAGTCTGCCCTCGTGTTTTGCCAGGACTGACTGGGACCCGTTCCATCGAGAGGACAGTCACATTTAACAAGTCCACAGGCATACACCCAAATCAGAAACCCTGGATGATCAATCAAGTTCAAATGTTGCTAAAGGCCTTGTACTCTGCATTTAGATGTGGAGACACTAACATACAGCACAGCCAAGTCCAATCTAAAAGAGGAATTAGTACTGCAGATCAAAATTGTACCCATCAAATTGAGAATGGTGCCTATGGCAAGGAATATGTGCAGTAACTGATTATATGAGCCCAAACAGTAGACCTATGTTCCATGATACTTCAATCCTTTACTTCCAAATACTATTTATCAAATACAGCTCTACATTCATCTCCATCTTTTCCTCAAAGCTGCTCACCCAACTACTCCATCTTGGCCTTACCACAACATTCTGCACCTGGATACTGGATCTTCAGTCTGACAGTCTCCAAACTGTAAAGCTGGGCAACCAAGCATCCTCCAATCTCTCCCCGGGGTTGTGTGCTGAGTCTTAATTTATACTCATTGTTTACATTACTGTGTTCCAGTCCACCCATTACATATTATCACTGTATTTACAGATGACACCCCAGTGATAGGCCAAACATCTAATAACAATGGACAGCCTACAGAGAGGAGATCCAATATCCAAAATCTGGTGTCATGG
>JAVDPK010002681.1:112145-123324 GCA_034780415.1 Cichlasoma orientale | reverse complement strand
GTGTGTGTGTGTGTGTGTGTGTGTGTGTGTGTGTGTGTGTGTGTGTGTGTGTGTGTGTGTGTGTGTGTGTGCTTGACATCTCCTGTTTCCTTGTGCCTGTCTGAACATGAATTATATCAGAAGCAGAGGAGGGGAGGGCGCTGTGCTTCTCTGCTTCCAGCTCCCTCCACATACTTTCACCCCTCTCAGTGTTTCCATCATCATTCCTTCCTAGTTATTCTTTAACCCTGGACTTTCTTCTTCTTCCTTTCCTCTCACAGCTCTTCCCACATAAATGAATCCATGGTTTTGGATACTGTTCTGAAATTACACACACATCAGTGTGCCATGTCTACTTAACCATGAGCTCTAGTTTCCCTTAAAACACTCTGTATTATTTGCCATGTGTGCAGCCTTTAATTAGAAACAAGACCAAACAGGGCTTCCTGTTTGGATGGAAACGCTCCTGTTTGCACTGTTACAGGTGTGCATTACTTTTACTGAGACACCAGGCAACTAAAATATAACTTTATGAGCAGAATTATTAAAGATAATCTGTTTAAATTCTGTGGAACACATTTCTCATATAATAAATAACCTAAATAAAAAGTTTAACCTGGTAAAAAAAAATTCTTAGTCTACAAAGCTCAAATAAATTCCTGACCTGTCGTGGTCCAAGCGCTGGCCCCGGGTCCACAAACAGAACCAGGACAGAAGAAGCAGAGCCAGCATCCTGCGCTTTTAATCCGGGACACTAACAGAACCAGGGCCCGGTTTAGTTCACCCACTTCGCTCCAAATATCTCAGGCTTCGGCGGGAAGCATGTACCGGTGTAAACCCAAGCGGTGCATAAAATATAAAAGCATGCAGTTTTTTAATGAAATAACCTATTAAAGGTGCAAAAAGCCGCTGAATCCTCCTCCTCAGAGAGTGACAAGTAAAAATAGATCAAAAATGACGCAGCTGTGGAGGCAAAAATGCGGTTATTAGACTAAAATCCGCTAAATCTAAGCCGCGTTCGCGCCGCGTGCGCACCAGAAAGAGAGACAGCTGCAAGTGGGTCCTCGCGCACTTAAATTCTGCTGTTTGGAGTCGCGTGCCGACAGTCCCGGGACAGACACGCAGACAGCGCGCGAGCAGGAAGTTCGCAGTGATTGAAACAAACACGGATTTCTTCTTTTAACCGCCCGCGCGCGCTCTGTTGATACATAAACACAGATGCACCGTGGGCGCGTGCGGCTTTTCATTCATGACCACTTCATCAGCATCTTACACCAATCAGAGATTTATGAATGATCCCGTCACGCTCAGCGCTAACGCTCCTCTGTGATGTCAGGTTCCTAGGCAGCCACGCGCAAAGTTCACACTCACGTTGTTACTTTGTTTAACTAAATAATAAGCAACCAGTTTATTACTATTTTATTACTGTGATTACTACCAATAATTGCAGTAGAAGTAATGTTAATAATAATTTTATTATTACGTCATCATTATTTTAATTGCTGTAACAGTTATTATGAGGCTACAGACTATTGCTATGTGACTTATTTTGATAAAAAAAATTCAGTTTTTATTCTTTGGATGTTCTTTTTCTTCCTGCACACTCATGCTACACAGCTGATTTCAGTGCGTGTACAGGGAGGAGGAAACTATGTGGAGATGTGGACGTTACTTTTATTTTTATTGCACAGAAGGACAAAAGTGCGATGGAAAAGTGCAAACTGCCTCCAGGACAGTAGCAACTGTGTTACACTGTTAACAGAACTTCAGTTCTTTGCAAACATCTGCACAGACAGCATGCTCACACAGAGCCAGTGAAGAACCCAGAGTGATGTTAAAGCTGAGCATGTGCAGACCCCAGCCCAGCAGCCAGAACCTGAACTTCAACGGGTAACAAAGGCAGTGATGAGCAGTCAGGCTTGCAGCGCTGTGTAATGCATTGCTTTTTTTTTCTTTTTTTTTTGAGTAACAACCCCAGCACTGGTAATAAGAGGCCAAAACCTTAAAGCCAGGGGGTCAAATTTATTGTAGGTCATCAGCTGCATACAGACCAGCCTGATCTCAGTGGGGGTTGGGCCAATAAAAATATAACCTTCATGCAAACATAAAAGGAAAGCATCTCTAAATATTTCCCTTTGTACTGACATATAGAAAAACCACAGCATACAGATAAATGCCAAACCAATAATATGTTTGACCTTTTCCACATTACTGCAAAGAAACACTGCTGCTGGAACTCAGTGAGAGGCATCAGCACAGCTCCTCGGTGTGGCATGACAGATCATGGGTGAAGTCTGTCTCAGTAACTTAACAGTTTGATAAACTGCTCCTATGATGTGATCCAAAGAGTCCACATTTGATGCCCCTTTTCACAAAGCCATCCAGTGGGACCCCTCTGCCTCTGTGGTGGGCTGGTTTGCTTCATGTGGGCTGAAGGTTTCACATCGCTGGCTTACAGGTTAAACTGTAACAATTTTTTTTCTTGCTTTAATCTAACGTTACAAAGTAAATAAAGTGAGTGAAGTCTGTGTTTATGGACTCTAAGGAAAGCCTGTAAGATGTTTAGAGTACAAGTTGTTTCTTGGGTGGAACAATTAACTCAAAAACATCTGAAAAACTCCAGAAGATCACAAATAGAAAGTAGGGTTTATATATTGAATAACAATGCAACTCTTTTTACTGTATTATAGAACTGCAAACGTAGGGAAGAAAGCATGAACTTGGGTAATAGAAAAGCTTTAGAGATGAGTGCAGTAACAAGAGCCACCACCAGAGGCCAGTGAAAGGTAATCGTATCTCTGTCAAACAGTGAGTTTAGGTTTGACAAAGCAGGGGAGAAACACTGTCTCACATCTCTCTTTAGTCTCTCCCGCCTCTCTCCACCATCCACCTCCCCATCAGCTCTGACACCACACCGACCGAGCAGCTCAGAAGCTGCAGATGTCCGAGACTCTCAGTCCGTCTGTCCACCTGTCTCCATCCTGCCCACCTGTCTGTCCTTCAGCAGCAGCAGTATGAAGAAACAGCAAAGACTTTGGTTTCTGTTCTGGGTAAGACGTCATCTATGAAACACCTGCTTTACAGGCTTAAAGTTTAATATTCTTCATTATTTAATTCAAAGGAATGAGTGTAGATTAGCAGTTTTATCACGTGAGCAGCTCAGAGGTTTCTCTGGATGCTTTTTCCTTTTTGTGGTGTATTTTTGGTCTTTGATCACTCGTGCGTGTCGCGCCGTTTCCAGGCGTGTGTTTGTGGTGTTGGTCCGGTGTTTTGCTGGCACGATTTGGACAACAGCGAGTATGACTGCTGGCCTCTGGAAAGACCCAACGAGTACAACATGATCGACTGTGGAGGTGAGAAAACTGAGCTGAGGTCTTTGATTCACGCACACGTCAGTCTGAAAAACAAAATCTGCAACCGAAACACGTGGCTGTAAATGATCAAACAGCAAAATACAATAACCACAGGTTTATAATAGAGATATGATAAAAAAAAAAAAACAATGATGAAGATGAATAAAGTTTAAGAGCATCCTGAAAAAACATGATTTCAAGTAATTTACTTAGAATTACAAAGAGCAACACACTGGATTTCTGAATCGAAACGAGGCTACAGTAGAATAAAAACATTATATTTCAAAATCCACTTAAATGTGATATCATTTGTCTGATATGCACCACTGCATAGACCAGTACTATAACACATTGCCTCGTAAGTGAGTGAATGTTCCCCTTGAGATAATTAAACTTAATGCTGCCTCTTACTGAGGTTGGGGGGGGGGGGGGTTTGTCATAGTTTCAAGGTTATTTTGGGGATGGCCCCCTCCTGTTCCAACATGACTGCGCACCAGTGCACAAAGCAGCTCCATAAAGACATGGATGAGTGAGTTTGTGGAAGAACTTGACTGGCCTGCACAGAGTCCTGACCTCAGCCTGTCTGAAGACCTTTGAGATGAATCAGAGCAGAGACTGTGAGCCAGGCCTTCTCATCCAACATCAGTGTCTGATCTCACAAATGTGTTTCCGGAAAAATGGTCAAAAATTGGCACCAGTAGGGTTTCTGGTTGGCTATTGGCCAACAGCAAATTTAATCTGATGTCTTTCAGCACACATTCAGGACTTTACCTTCTAAGTATAACAGGCCCTGATCTGTTGGACTGATTTTTTTTAATCTTACACTTTAATCTCCTGTTCATACAACTCTCGTAGCCCTTTGAGACCTATAATAGAACAAGTCTGCCAGATCATATCGTTACAGTTACACATGCTGTAGTACCATTATGTGGAATATTTCAACTCTATACATCAACAGAACCTTCAGAACCCTAATTATAATAATATGTATGAAGGTAATCCATAGTAACTACATAAGGTAGCTAAAGAGTGCACTAACCCACAAAAAAACTGAAAACAATTTTCTGTATCTACATGTTATGCTAGATACAGAAACGCTATAGCTGTACATGCTAATGCACACGATAAAGCGCATGGAGTACGTTTTGTTGTTAGCGCTTTCTACGTGATATTTATGAACCCGTTAGAAGAAGGATACAGCGCTCTGGGACACATTGAATGCATTATATGTGAGTGTAAATTCTCTGGTTTTATATGCAAAAAGACTTATTGCTCTATCGTATGTGGTTGCAATTTTGCCGGCATTCAAAAGCAGTTTGTAGTCGGGAGCGCCGGCGCCCCCGTCGGTTCAAAGGGGACCAACAGGAGAACTTTGCTTTGCATAGATAAGACAGAAATGTTTTTCCTCACTTAGAGAGTTGGTTGGTTTCGGGATTAAAAAACAAGAAATAATAATGCTTCATTGCAGCTTCCTCCTGAAGTCTCAAATGGTTTATTTTAAAGGTTGAAGATTAAAATGTCTGTTTCTCTCGGTTATCCTGTGCCTTTCATCCAGGTCTGGAGATGGCTTGGGTGGTTCGTCCTCCAGAGCTGATAAAGAGCGGTGAGGTGTTCAGCGTCACATACTCAGTGACCGCCCAGGACTCTTTCTACCACTGGGCTGTCCAAAACCGTGTCTTCACTCAAAGGTAAACCGGTTAAACTGTGTATAAACCAGACAAATTTTAGACTAGAAAAAAATTAACCCCACGGGGTCCTGGTTATGAACTTGATCTGAACTGGCCTGGTGTGTCTGTGTGTTCAGTTACATAGTAGATGCTGAATCAGCTCGGAGGTTCTGTGAACATCACGAATGTCCAGCCAACTGGAAAGATGCGAATGGAGAGAACTGCTGCATTCACCACGCTAACATCCACTCCTGCCCGCTGGGATACATGGTGCACTTTTTCTCCTGGTCTTCATCTTTCTTCATCACCCCTAACTCCAATACAATCCACAGAGAACTCCAAGATATAAATAGAAAAACACATAGTTCCGTCACCAATCCTCATACATTTGTTTTAGCCTTGAGTTGAGTATTTTGGAGAAACGTGTAAATCACAAGGTAGGTCCAGCCTGTTAAATCATCTGTTTAACTCAAAATTGGGACCATAACTGAAATTCTGCAAGATGTTGAACTAGTCACTGAGCCTATAAGCTAACCAGGTAAGTGTTTATAGAGGTCACAAATCACATAAGCAGCAGGATCACTTACTCTTACAAATTCACTTTTCCCAACAATCACCCCCCAGCAGGCCATTAGAGAGACTGCAGGCCTAAGACGCTTCAGCATTGGTTTACTTTTCCAACCTGGTGGTTACATCCATACCTTATATGCAGTCTATCCATATGTTGTGGGCTGGCATCAAATATATAAAGATAGAAAGTGCTCTCATACAATTAAAAATTTCTCTCTTTTTTTCCCTTTCTAACAGACAGAGAGTATTTGTGGCCCCTGGATTCCTGATGATGGAAAAATCTTCACACATACCATCTCGACCTCTGGCAAGATGACCCAGACGAACTGGACTGCCAAGGTAACACACACCAATATAAAAATTGGCCCCAAATTAAGAAAAACTATGAAATAATGTCACTATATACAGATGATAAACTACTTTACATTAGGTACTCTTCACTGCATGAGGTCAGATGATCAATCTTCAATTACTGCAATATTAAATTCTGTCAACATGATTCTTGCCTCAAGTTCTGTCCACACCCACTGAATCCAATGTGTTGGCTTGCAGGTCGTTCTGTTCCATCCTGGTTTAAACTCACTCATCGCTCACATACGGGTTGGTATCATGCAGGTTGCCCTGGAGGCCAAGACCACTGTGCTGCCTGCTGTGGGTATGTTAGTTCCCTTTCAAAATCCTTGCATTACTATTGGAACAAGTACAACAAGGGGTCTGTGAGACACAACCTTTGCTAAAGGCTTCTGCAACAGAACATATTGTCATTGTTATTTGAGGTTAGAGACCACTATGAAAACATTTTCAGCCACTGATCAAGAACCAAATTGTTTATTTATTCATTGTACCCAGTGAATTGTGAGTTTCCAGCAGTCAGTCAACTCCAGACATAGTGTTGCCATTCATGAAAACATAAACAAGTAATTATTTCATCTTTAACTTTCACCCCTTGAAGTCTGTGGTGATGGCGTCTGTGAAGAGGCAGAATTTTGTTACACCTGTCCGGCTGACTGTGGTGAATGCCCCATGTCCTCTTCCACCAAGATTGCCATTGGTCTGCCCCTCAGCCTGCTCTGCCTCTCCTTCATAATGACTGCTGTGGTAAGAACTCAAACACAACAACACAAATATGCTAAAAGAAACCCCGATAATTAAAAAAAAATCAATAAATGTGTCTCTTGTAGTGGCTGAGGTACCAGAAACAGAAAATGTTGTGGGACGAAAGCTGGATCATTGACTTCTCTACGATAAAACAAGGTGCTCTTAACATTCAAACTGGTTTAAACTGTGTGAGAATAGTTTAGTAAACTCTGAAAGGCTTTGAGACTGGTGCATACTGGAATTGCCTAAAAGTGGTACCAAGAAGTCTCAAACGAGTATGAAGCAGGTCTGAAACATGACAGTGCAGAAGAAGACACACAACACCACACAAACAGCCCCAAATTGGTTTAAACAGCACAGGTTCAGACTAATCTGTAAATAGGTCTAAATTCTTATGTACATGAAACAAAACTATTCTAAATATATCTGCAACTGAACGCTCTGTTTTTCTTCATAGATCAGGAGGCTCACATGACCATGGGCAGCATAATGAGTGTACCAGTGGGAAACAGTGACAGTCACACCAGCTGTGTATCTGCGCTGAGCACCTGTACAGGACAACTGGGAACCCGAAAACCAATGTTCACCTGCACCGGCATATAGTACGCCTACCTGTGTGTGTGACTACCTGTCTATTTAAACCTCACACAGTCTTTTTGATTAGTTAGCAGCATTGTTTTATATGAATATGTGCATGGTCTAGTGGGCCACCACCAGGGTCAGTTTCCAGTATTTCGCCCTAATTCCCAGAGGTCCGAATTGTTTTGCCACTGATGGGTACAAGTTGTCCTTTGCAAGTTCTGTGTAATGTACTGGGTTATGGCACTGGAGACATGGGATTCATACAGCTGTGTTAAATTTGTGCTGCATGTATGTAGTTACTGCAAACCTTCCGAAACCCTACATCATAACCTGATGCGCACCTCGCTAGAAATTTAACTGCACATCATGTCAGCGCAGCCTGCAGATATTGCGATTGGCCTGTGATTAGTGAGATAATGATAATATTCACCTGAAGGACTCACAGATGTCATCAAATTTCCATAAAGCTATCGGAATGAGCTTGAAAGAATGCACAAAACAGTGGAAATTTTTGAGGGACAAATATGTTTGCTTAATACTGGTTACAGTCTCGACTATTTCTGTAGGTCATGCAATAATCTCTACAAAGATTCACTGCAGAAGTCTAAATCAACCATTAGACGGGCCTGTCACTCTTAACTCCCCATTACTCAGCAGGGAGGATAGTGTTGGAAAGGGAACATGTTTTAACTCAAACCCTGACCCCAACTCTGCCCATCTCCAGTAGGGGTTTTAGTTAAAGTTTCTGAATGCAGTCAAAAGCGTCTCCAGCTTGCTGGTAGATTATCTGGAAAGATCTGATATTAAAAATCACTTTGTTCTCCAGTGATGGCCGAACTGTGGCAATCAAGAGGATTCACACAAAGACGTTCTCTCTGTCCAAAACCATCAGACAGGAAGTCAAACAAGTCAGGTAACACACACACACACACACACAAATGTATCACCTTCATACTGCGACTGTACAGTATGTTAGTTTGACTCTTCCTCTCTTTGTCTGCAGGGAGCTCGATCACCCGAACCTGTGCAAGTTTATTGGTGGCTGTGTTGACGTGCCAAATGTTGCCATAGTGACAGAGTACTGCCCAAAAGGAAGCCTTAATGATGTCCTTCTTAACGAGGAGATCCCACTTAACTGGGGCTTCAGGTACTCACATAATCACACAGACTCTTACTTATGGTACGATGACATCTTGAGGTAATTAAGGCAACAATACTGACTAAGCGTCAAGTGTTTGTCTTTGTAATTGAATTGGTCACACACATTTCCAGTTTATTTTGGGTTCTTGCAAGGTCACTTTAGATTTATGACTTTTTGTGCCCGTCAGGTTTTCCTTCGCCACAGACATCGCCAGAGGGATGTCGTACCTGCACCAGCACAAGATCTGTCACGGCCGACTCAAGTCTCTCAACTGTGTCTTAGACGACCGCTGGGTCTGCAAAATAACAGGTGATCTGAGTGTGCAGAAGGATGCTCCTAAAGGGATTCTACAACTACTAAAACTATAAATACACAATTATGTGTTTCACATTCTAAAAAAATGAGCTGAAAAATGATCTAGAATGCAATCAATTAGCATTTTTTTTTTTTTACTCACATGTAATCTCCAATCAGATTACGGGCTGGGGATCTATCGCAGGGGCGATGGGACGGAGCCTCTTTCCACCTATCAGCAGAGGCTCTTGGAAGTGTACATGCCGCCGGAGTTTACGAACGTTAATGCAGAGCCGACACTGGTGGGAGACGTGTTCAGGTTCTAGAATTAACTTTTAATTTACTTGCTTCAGTTCTCTGAAGACTTAATCATAACTTTTACCTGCCTCTCTGACCTTCACGCTAAACCAAACCAAAAGTCTCCATAATATGATCAATACATCCAGTTCAGCTGATCTTCTCTGCTTGCATGTTTCCCAGTTATTCCATCATCCTGCTGGAGATAGCAACTCGCAGTGACCCTGTCCCAGTAAGTCACAGTCTGAGTGACTCCTCGCTCCACTGTAACTCTGCTGCCTTCGTGATCTCACTCAGTAATATGAATAAAATGTTTTGGCCTGCAGGCAGAGGAGTCAAACAACGAGTGTTCCTGGTGTCCTCCTCTACCTGAGTTGATCTCCAGTAAAGCTGACAATACCTGCCCCTGTCCATCTGACTATGTAGAGGTATGCCATTCACTTTCAATCAACTGTTATGAAACAGTTGGTTGCTTCATGAAATGTGCTATGCAAATAAAGTTTGTTTGATTGATCAGTGATTGATAAAGTACAATTGCTAAGTTCTTGCAAGCACGTTGAATGCATTTTGTAGGAATGAATATGTTTATTTATACACTCGGTACCTGGTTGGGGCTTCTTTAACATAAATTACTGCATCAGTGTGTGTGTGGCATGAAGGTGATCAGCTTCAGCTTGCCTCTCACCCTCCTTTTGTCAGTAACCCATCAGACGAGGTCAGACAAGTTAGCTGGCCGATCAAGAAAAGTAATATCAAGGTTAGCAAAACATTTGGTAGTAGTTGTGGCAGTGTGGGCAGGTGCTGAGTCCTGATGGAAAAGGAAATCTGTGTCCCAAAATCTTGTCAGCAAATGGAAACATGAAGAGCTCTAAAATCTCCTGGTAGACGGCTGCACTGACATTGGACTTGATAAATCCCAGTGGACCAACCATCACCAACACCAGGACATGACGCACCCAAAATCATCACAGTCCACAGAAACTGCACACTGTACTTCAAACACATTGGATTCTGTGCTTCCTCACTCTTCCTTCAGACTCACAGACCTTGACTTTCAAAATGTGAAATTTACTTTTATTTAAAAGAAGGACTTTGGCACACTGAGCAACAGCCCACCTCTTTTTCCTACTTAGCCCAGGTAAGACTCTTCTGACGTCACCTCTGCTTTAGAAGTGACCTGATTAAAGGAATTGAACAGTTGTAGCCTCTTTCATGAAGGTGGCTCCTGATGCACTGACACCAGCCTCAGTCCACTCCTTGGGAAGCTCTCTGAAGTTCTTGACAATCCTCTGAAGGCTGTGCTCATCCCTGTTGCTTGAGCAACTTTTCCTACCACACGTTTCTTCCAGTCAGTTTTCCAGTAGTATGCTTTGGTTCAGCACCGGCATGCTGTGGCGTACCCTTCTTGTGAAGGGTGTTGATGATGGTCACCCAGACAGCTGTCAGGTGTACAGTCTTCCTCGTGAACTAGACTGACTGACACAGAGTATTTATACTGCTTTAATAGTTATCTACTCAAACTTCAATTTAACTAGTCAATAATTTGAGAATTCTTTTCTTCTTTTGTACATATTAAGCCGTAGGTCATAATATGGACTATTATGGTCTTCCGCTTGTACTCTATTCAGATTTTTTGAGATGGAGCTGTAATATCAGAAACCTGAAAGGTTTCCCCGAGTTGGTATGATGTCACAAAACCATCTTCTAATAAAAGCTGGCACAAATCATTTCAGGTCCAAACAGAAATTAAAGTTTGTGTGAAAATTATGTTTTCTTTATTGAATGATCCTAATGTTAAAATATCTTTTAACAAATTTACAAAGAGCATGTTAAAGCAAATGTAGATGTCCATTAAAAATGAAAATATTACCTTATGACAGAATTTTCCATCTCAGCTTTGCTGCTGTGTTTTGACCCACGTGTGTTTCCGTAGCTGATTCGGCGATGCCGCTCTCATAACCCTGCCCACAGACCCACCTTCGAACAGATCAAGAAGTTTGTGCATCGAATCAATCCCATCAAAATCAGCCCGGTGGACATGATGATGAACCTGGTAAAAAACACAATAATCATTACATTATCATCACTATAGTATATAACCTCATGTAATATGATATGTTAAATTAACTGTGTGTGTGTGTGTGTGTGTGTGTGTGTGTGTGTGTGTGTGTGTGTGTGTGTGTGTGTGTGTGTGTGTG
>JAVDPK010002681.1:94416-111330 GCA_034780415.1 Cichlasoma orientale | reverse complement strand
TGTGTGTGTGTGTGTGTGTGTGTGTGTGTGTGTGTGTGTGTGTGTGTGTGTGTGTGTGTGTGTGTGTGTGCGCCAGACCTTCTTGTAATTTTTTTTAGGTGGGCCTGAGCAATCTTTCTCCCGGCTTTCTGAACATCTTTCAAAGTTTTTCTGTGGACATTGGCTGCTTTTTCACTTCATTTCAGTCCAGTGCTTGTACCTGAACATTTAAAGAGGAATATTTTTTTTTGTTTGTCTTTGTCAATTAGCACAGACCCATGAATCATTAAAGCATAAAAAGTTTCTTCACATAACAAACATGAAGAACCAATTTTGAATTGTACCTTTAGGCACTTTAGGTACTAGAAGCCTGTCGCATAAAAACATCATTTGCTCCCACTTCTTTAGCTGAATCCATGAAAAATACCAAAGACTACACAGTTTGACAGGCAAAAAAAATCATATTTTAGCACCAAAAAAGTGATTCCCAAACAGCTATTAGCCAAAAACTTGCCTAAAAGTGGCAGGCCTATCTGTAAAAAATAGAGGAGGCTCTGTCAGCCAGTGATGTTGGGGATCTTGCCACAATTGATGGAATTATGAGCACAGAAAAGTCCTGTCAGATTTTGATCTACCATACAATGCCATCTGGAAAGTGTCTGATTGGCAGTGGCTTCATTTTTCAGCATTCCACAGATCCCAAACACACTGGCAATGCAGAAAGGGGATACCTGAATAGAAAAACTCACAAAAGAACACTTTCAGTCATGGCCTGGCCGCCCCAGAGCCCAGATCTCAAAATTATGGAAGCAGTCTGGGATCATCATGACAGTGAATGAAACAAAAAGCAGCCAAAATCCAAAGAAGAGCTTTGAAAATCCCTAAAGAAGCATGGAGAACTATGTTTTTGTCTTTGATGCTGTATTTCCGTGCACATTTCAACAAATTACAGCACCTATTTTCCTTATGTGGCTAGGGACTTTTGCACAGTACTATACACGATCAGGCGTAACCACTGCCATCACAATTTGCCCCTCGTCAAACTCGCTCAAATCCTCATGCTTGCCAATTTTTCCTGCTTCTAATACGTCTATACTGTGAGCTGAAAACAACTGAAACATTCTGTTTCAGATGGAGAAATACAGTAAACATCTGGAGGTGTTGGTGGCCGAGCGGACTCAGGATCTGATGCATGAGAAACAGAAAACTGACAGGCTGCTGTACAGTACGACATACACACAGCACACACACAAAATGTTGGTCATATTAATGCTTTGTTTATGAGGATAATTAAATTTGATCTAGGTAAGAGTGCTACACGGTGTTTTCCATTTATTACATGCATTCAGCCGGAAAAGCTTTGTTTATATACAGATGATAAAATTCTCTATATTTCTGACCAGTTAAAACCAATCTCTTATTAATCTTTTTGCTACAGGTATGCTTCCCAAGCAGGTAGCTGATGACCTCCGTCAGGGGAAACCCTCTCAGGCTCAGAGCTACGTCAGTGCCACTGTCTTCTTCAGGTAAACATAGACAGGAGGAGAATGTGCAAACTGTCTAAATCCTACAGATTTAGAATAATAATTGCAACTTTTAAGCAATTCTTTGTTGAGTATTTTCATTGCATGCTATTTCCTACCTCCACTCCACTCCATTTATTCAACAGATGTGACCTCTTTTTGGTCCACCTCAGAATAAAATATCATGTCAGATATATAGGATGTATTCTGTGCATATATTTTCACTGAAGATCCTCTCAAATCTGTTAAATTTCTCCCATATACATCCTATATAGTTCACTAAACTAGGAGAAAAGTCAAAAAAACCCACCCATCATACAACCCATCAGATCTACCTTGTAGTTCTTTGAAAAGTCCCACCATCCACGGGACACAATCAGCTTCAACTGGGGCAAATCCAACAGTAAACTGGTGGTGAAACACTGAAACATCAGGTTAATATTGCTGCTTTTTGGCCGTCACAGGAGCTGACTTCACTTCTACTCGGGTCTGTTCTACTTTTCTACATTTGTATAGCCACCAGAGTAAAGCATGGTATGTGTGTGCTTTTGTAGTGATATTGTCGGCTTCACCCAGCTGTCCAGCAGCAGCACTCCTTACCAGGTTGTCGACTTCCTTAACAAGCTCTACACAACATTCGATGACATCATCGACAATTATGATGTCTACAAGGTGGAAACCATTGGAGATGCCTGTGAGTGACACACATAGTAATCTTTAGCCACTCTAAAGAGATACATTTAGAAGTTTCTCTAGTGCACCACGAAGGTATAAATAATATGGATTTTAGCAGAACAAACTACAGGCTCCAAAAAAAAAAAAGAGATGTAAGTCTTGGGCTTTTTTTTAGGTTTTTCTGGGCATTGCACAATCTGATTTTGGGGTGAATTTGATACTTTGGTGTTTATTTGTTGTTGTGTAGACATGGTGGTGTCTGGCATTCCACAGGAGAATGGGATCCTCCACGCCTCAGAGATCGCCAGCATGGCTCTTGATCTGGTGGGTGTCTGTCGCACCTTCAGGATCCCCCATAAACCCAACACTCAGCTGCAGATACGAGCTGGGATACACTCTGGTATACAACCTACTGAGACGCTTTCATTAAAATCTATTGTTAAATGATTTGTCTATGCATTAATGACTCTTCTGAGCCCTTTTAGGTCCAGTGGTGGCGGGGGTCGTTGGGACGAAGATGCCTCGTTACTGCCTGTTTGGAGATACGGTGAATACGGCATCCAGGATGGAGTCCACAAGCGTTGGTAACACTGTCAGACCTGCACAGTAACAGAAATATGCAGTAGAGTGTGACTTCTTGTTGCTGCAATGAATGACACTGAATGGAGACTTAAATTTCTTCTTCTCGGGGTGAAATAAGCTAGTATGTTCTGTCTTTGCAGCCCTGAAGATCCAGTGCAGCTCCAGTGCGTTTTACTTGCTAGAGGAGATCGGTGGCTACGTGCTGGAGTGCAGAGGAACACTCCAGGTCAAGGTGAGCTGGCCACTCCCACTGCAGTCCAGTTCAGGTAAATCTGGGAGCTGCCCAGTGAACACTCTGGACCTGCTTCATCTCTTTCAGGGGAAAGGTGACATGGTTACTTACTGGTTGGAGGGGAAGAAGACTTCTCTGATCTCCAAGGACATCACCGCCGACCCAAAGGCAGCCAAACTCATCACCACGGAGACAGAGAAGGAAGCAGAGAAGGAACGAGAGCTGTATTCATCCATACCAGGTTATCTGAACGAAGACCTGCTCCTGGACCCGGCCTGAACCCCTCTGGATTTATCTGTGGTTGTGATGTCATCAGTGTTAGCCTAAAAAGTATGCATTACTGTGCTGTGTGTTACGTGTTAAATGTGTGCATCACCTGGTGCTTCTCTGTCATTAATCCACAGAACAGCGGGGAATTTAAAGTACAAAATTACAATCTGGCAGCAGTTCATTATCCTTTAAATGCATGAAATACTTACTCAGGATGTCCTGATGAACTTTTCTGCAGCATCTTCTTGCGTTTCCAGGCTTTAACAGCAATAGATGACAAAGTGCTACCTAGTTTAAAATATCTGAGTTTTGAAGAGCTGCATGTGAGGGAACGCTCGACGAAACATTAATAATCTTAATTTCAGCAGCAGTCGTGAGTTTCACTCATTGATAGTTTGTGTCTTTTACTGCGTTCTATGTCTTTATTGTGTTTTTGAGGAGAAACTCTTTCCCTGCTGTGCTGATGTTAAAGTGACGTTTCTGTTTCACGTGATTCTTATCAAAGAGTTTAACTCACTGAGAGCGCTGTTACACGAACACAGCAGCTGCTCTGAACTGATGAGTTTCTTCATTACTCCTTTGATGTTTTGTAAAAGTTTTGTCTTAAATTTGTTTCCAAGTGGAAGTCAAACCTCTGTGTGTACGTGTGTAATGTAACAAATATTTGACTGCTGTTAGTTTGTGTTGAATAAATGCAGTCTGTGAAAAGAAACCTGATTATTAAAGTTTCTGTGTGTTCTTTTAATATAATCAGAGAGATCAACTTTTTCACGGTTGTAAAAACTGCTGGAAGAAATCCTTCCAGTTTTCCTGTGTCCACCCTGCAGTAACAATCAGAGTTGTTTGTTTTATGGGCCTATCTCAGGTCCCAGCACGTGGACGTTTGGCTTCAAGCTGTAGGCACACAGACTCGATCAAAGACAAACTGTGTGGGGCAGGAAGTTTACAAACAGCCATTTCTGTAAAATTCAATTCGTGACCTCAACCTTTGCAGGTGTTTCACAAAAACAGGAACTTTCCAGCACCCCTCTTTTTCAGCATTAGTGGGTCACTCGCACCTGTAACACCCCACCATCTCACGCCTGCTGTCGTGGCAGATTTCAGTAACACAAGTGCTGCTCGTCTTCCATCACGTTCAAAGTCAATAAAGTGGGTATAAAAAGCCTTTGATGATGACCCACACATGAAATCCCAACACAGCACATATTCTGCTCACACACTCGTGCTCAGTGCACACTTAAAGGCGACACCCCTGACATGTTTTAGTGCAACAAAATGTAATACAATGATAGTATAAGTGATATTCCAGTGTCAGTTACTTCCAGGTTTTAATAATACTTCAGACACTTTGAGCTTCTTTGGTGTCTTTGATTCAGTGTTTGATCGGTGCCAATGCTGCTTTTACTTTTCCCGCATATTCTTATTATTTCTTTTTGTTAATTTTTTTTTTACCTGTGTGTTTTACATGTGATTATTATTATTATAAATGAGGTGTAAACCAAATGAAATAGGTCAAAGGTTAAAATGGATATATCCACGAAACGCTCAACAATAAAATTTTGTTTTGGAGTAAATAAGAAAAACAAACCAAATATATTACTTCATCCGTCTCTCCCTCCTCACAGGTAGCTTCCTGCAGGCTGGTTAATCTGCACCTTTTGTCGCTGTGTGAATATTCATGTGTGATTGCTGAGCAGATGGGAGACTTGAAGAGATGGAGGCGAGGAGGCTTGTTTACTCGTTGGCAGCCAAGATGGCTTACATGACAACAGGCAGAGAGGAAGAAGAGGAAGAAGAGGACCCGAGGGAGAAGAGTCCAGAGAGGAAGACGTCGCAGCTTCAGATTCTCCTGCCTGCAGACGTGAAGTAACAACCTGCAGCTTCTCGTGCTTTATGGCAGAAATGAGCTTTATTTTTGTAAACATATGGATCAGAAAAAAACTCAAGATTATAGGTGCAGACTTCAGCAATGTGCATTTGTCCCTCCCAGGAAAAAACATGAAAGAAGCAAATTAATTATAATTAAATAATAATTAAATAAACAGCAGTCTGGTCGGTGATTTTAGTGGTAATAAAGATATTTCTATAATAAACTGATGAAGAAAAGGCTCAGGATTCTCCAGAAATTAAGGAAATTATGTGTCTGAGGTTCCAAAATTCCTGAGGGAGGAATTCCCCCCATTTCATGTCTCCCACAATACTCAAAGGAAACCTGAGATTATGAATTCTGATCATAACAGAACGATGTTCTGCAGGTCGGCCGGCTTCAGCGGGTCACGATCAAAGGAAAATAGGATCATTTAGAAGATTTATGGAAGCAGTTTTTTAAGCAATAATAATTCAATGAAATATGTTTGAAAGTGTAACTCTATCAAAACCTCATTTAAATTAAAGAAAGTAAATGTCTCTTCTGAGCTTTCAGCTCTCTGAGCAGGCGATTTAACACAGATTTGATTTCCTCTGTTTGAAAATGATCAAATTAAATTCAGCAACTAAAATGTAGTTTTTGCATTTTTAGCTGAAGAGTCTAAATTTAGATCAAAGTTTTTTATTAAATATCTCAAAAATGTAAATGCAAATGCAGCAAGTACTGGCATTTTATTTTAATATTCACTTTTTTTTTATATTTTGCCTCTTTTTGAGCTGATAAAACTGATTATTTTTATTAAATATTTTCCAGATTAAATAAACCCGACTTTAAAGTCTTATTTCAGGTATTAGATGATTTATTGCTTTTTTTGTCCTTTAAAATATAAAAGGCTGAAAATTAACTCATTCTTGGTTATTTTTCAGGCTTTTCACTTAAATTAAAAATTTAAGACGTAAATTGTGAAGCATCTGACTTTTGTACGTCTTATTTTCAAAACAGAACACATATTTCATGATTTACTTCTGCATGCTGAGTGTGTGTGTATATGAGTGGCTGACAGAGAGCGAATGAACAGAGTCCTGCAGCCTGAGACGAGTATTTGTGTGTTTTATGGACTCATCTGCATGAGAGGTCTGAATACGAGCACAGCTGCAGGAGGCAGCTCGCTTTTTCTTTCCAGCGCGCACAGCAGTCATGTTTCTCTTCAGAGCGCATCAGAGACCATTTATTTATTTATTTATCTATTAAATAGGAACAATATAAACATGCTGTATTTTAGCGAAAGTGATCATTTACATCTATAGTATATATATATTTTTTTTTTTTTTTTGAAATGCACATGTGCTGGGAAAGATTAGACACCAAGAAAAAATTAAAAAAATAACAACAAAATAAATACAAAACCAAAATTTGTACACCAAAACAATAACCAAGCCTCAAAATCATAACATGTCCTCAAACGATGTGGTAGCCTATTTTCCAGCATTGGAATTAGCCAGTTGGAAATTCAACTCTTGGAATTAAATCCATAATGAGCAGCTGAGGAAACAGATGGAGAGATGAAGGAATGGATGGTGATCATTTTACATTGGGTAGTTGTTCATGGAAACTCTTGATACGCAGTCCAAAGGCTACAAAAACACCTCAGAGAACAAAATGCAAAAGCGGTGGATGATCGCAGGATCCTTTCCATGGTAACAAAATAAATCCCTTTATAACATCCAGCTAAAAGAAGACTTTCAATGACATGTCAGGATCCAAATATACCATGAAGAGAAGACTTCATGAGAGAAAATAAAGAGAGCTCAGTACAAGGTGCAAATCAGTATCAGAGACAGGTCAGATGAGACTGAGAAAAAGCTCTTAAACAGAACGATGTGAAGAATAAAGTCTGGAGAAGGCGTGAATCAATTCATGGTCTGAAACCAGACAAAAAAAAAGAAAGAATAACTACAATAGAAACCAGTAGGTAGGTCAATTACTGAGAAAGGCACTGTTTAGAGCCTAGAACCCCCTCATGTTACCCCCTCCTCATAGTTTATCAAATATTTCCAGTGTTTTCCAGGGGATCTTTCAGGAGGGCGGGATCGTGCCCACATTCCCGTGTACCTTTTTTTAATTTTCCATGAAAAGGCCTCAGGGTCCCAAACACGAGAGCAGATGGATATGATGAGCAGGTTTTTAATTACCGATGACAGAGCGTATGTGTGTGTGTGTGTGTGCGCGCGCGCTTGAAGTGTTTTTGATAACAGAATGAGTACTCACCTAAAGAGACCACCCCTCTCTCTCTGCTCCCGTCTCCTCAGCTCACTCGGCCTCGCTCACCCATTCTGTTGAGATCATTTACATATCTGAGGACACACATCAAAGAGCGCACCTCGCCCTTACAAATCAGAACCCTGTGTGTCTGTGTGTGTGCCACAGGTTTAGTTACTGAATACATCAGAGGACGCACGTCTCCATTATTATCACCTGTTCTGTTTACAGTAAATCTGCTCAGGCATCACGACATGAAATGAAGCTTCTCGACACGCATCAGCTGAAGAAACTAATCTTTAATGTCAAAATATGCACAGAAAATTACCTGGTACTCTTTTCTTATTGTTTTTACATTAATGTGGAGGTAGATCAGGTGCTAATAAACCAAAATATAAAACATCAGAAACATCAGAAGGACCAGTTTGAAATATCTCTCAATGATAACGACACATTCAGACACAAACCATTTCTTTTATGGAGGCGGGGAGACTGAACCAACAGGTTTGTGAGGCAAAGAAAATCAGCAATTCTTTAAACTTGGGAGGCTAAAATGTATCTAAAAAAGAATTAACAGATTTTCAAACTAACTGTAGAAAAATATTCTGCTAATTCAGCTGTAGTGTCTTAATTTTTAGAATTCTATATACTGAATAAATAACTTTTAGCAAGCCTGGAGCTGGAAAATGCAGTTCCTCTAATGTCCACTGGAGGCTCCAACAGTGAGTCGGTCCCCATAGAGTCCAGTGTTAAAATGTCCAACTTTACAGCAGAAATATACACATTTACAGCCTGATACAATAAAAGTTTTGATCTCTGTACCTAATAACAACTGTAGTGGGTTGAATTTTGTATTAAGGTAGGTTTAATCAGTCTTTGACTGACAGGTGGATGGGGACAAAGCTTCACCTCATCTAACTGAAGTCCCTGAACTGGCTCTGTGGACTGTCTTTGTGCTGAGAGGGTGATCAGATCCCAATGAACTAAATGTGGGATAAACAAAGTGGGACACATCAACAATGCTGAGAGGCAGTCGAACATATTTGAATGCAATTTCTCCAACTCTCTTACTGTTTAAATGCAATAAGATTAAAAGGCAGCTGCAGCTTCTACTTATGGTCTCATGATTTAGTGTTTATAGCCTCCCGTACAGCTGCTGTTCTGCCTGGTAACAGTCTGCTGTTTTCAGCAGGGATGCATCCATAGATTGGTTTACCTTTATTGAGCCATATTTGACCATTTTAGCCCATTATGACACACACATACCAGGTCACTTCACACCAAATTTTCTCCTGTGTTAAAATTAAAAAAACAAGTGTAGCAAAAAAAAAAAAAAAACACTCTACTTTTCAGAATTTACTGCTGCTTAATTTCCTTTGTGGAAGTTTCTGTCATATTCACCAAAACCTGCAAAGCTTGTGATTTTCTGGTAACTTGTAACTTTCACAGACGGGGGCAGCATTACACAAGCTCATGTTCATTTGACTATAATAAAGAGCCCTCCCTTCACACGCACTGGGTAAAATCCAGACTTTAGAAACGTGCATGTCCTGCAAAACCAGTCAAATATGAGACATTTTCTCAAGTGGGGCAGGAGGATAAGGAATAAAAATGCTGTGCAGTCCTGTTTAAAGAAGGGCGTCAGGTCATCCTAATTGCTGAGCAGTGAGTTGGACTAATAGACCGTCTGGGAAGTCCATTCTCCAGTTTTGGCCAGTGAAACCTTCAGTACTAAACTATTAGAGTGAGTGGGGGGGAGGGGGTCTCCCTGTCCCCATAAATCCCTCTGCAGTTCAGATCGTCTCTCTTTTCCATCCTCACAACCGTAGACTCTCGTGTCTCAGTGCACTTATCAACTTTTTTTAACCAGTCTTTGGCCGTTTGTGTCCCTTCCTTTCAGATCCGCCTTCCTGGAAGCTTCTGGAGTTTTCAGCCGCTTCGGTCCTCTCCTGAGGTGTTACCGTCTGTTCGGGTCTGAACCTCGGGAACGAGGGTTTAAGGGGTCCGTCAGCCTGAGACCAGAGCAGGACGACAAAAACAGTAAAACAAGTTTAACCCCCTAAAAACCAAAGCTCTTCATTTCACCATCACACAGAACAAAGAACGTTCTTCCAGACTCGCTGATACATCCAAAACCACACACCATCCTCTGCTGTGGTGATAAATGATCAGCCTGTTAAACAGCCTGACCTTTGAGCTTCAGGTGGAGTGTCTCACAGTGTCTCATTCGCCTAAATGTGTGTCTGCGCCTAAACTACGCTGCCCGGTCAGCCTGCGAGCGCTAAAATGAACCTCGCGTCTCATTTCAGATGTGATGGAGCTGCAGCAAAGATCAGTATGTGCAACATCAGCTGAAATTATGCTGGAAGAGGAGTAACTGTTTAAATATTTGTGTGACTTTTTCCTTTTTTTTGGCTCTAGACACCTTTACACAACAACACACAAATGAAGGGAGCTTTGGTAACACTGCGCTCCGTGAAACCTGATGCAGGTCTGCAGTCAGATAGTCCAAAAAAATAAATACTTTGCTGATGCACGTCACTATGGATTATGGGATGTAATCATCTCCTTTAAAGGATGCTCCAGTCACTCCTCTGCTAAAGGAGGCAATAAAGGAAAGCACTGAAGCATCTTTCCTGCATATCTGGAGAACAGAACCAGCTGCTTTACAGATACTTATGGTCTCATCATTCACTTAGGAGCCTTAATAATGCATTTTAAAAAGTAAATCAAAAATCTGAGTGAAGCCTGAGGTCTGCAGCAGATCTCAGCTCATACACTGACCCCTGGTGGCGCTTCAGAGACTTTGACCAGATAGCCGGGTTTAAAGGGAACAGGGTAGATGTAAAAACAGGAGAGAATAATACCAGCAATAATTATTGGATGTGCACACCCTTCACTTGTCTCACTCGGACCGCTCGGGCCTTAAATTCACTGCAGATTTGGGTCCTTCACCTTCAAACTGCCCAACAGCTTAAACCCTCTGCAGCCCCTGCAGGAGCCCGTGGAGATTACTTTATTAAGATATCACACATCTGCAGCTGATGACAAACACCGACCTGTACGCCTGCACTCCGACATGCCGTCAGTTTTGCTGCAAAGCGACGGTCCTCTGCTCCAGCAGCCAAACTGCGGCGATCCTGCTGGCGTAGATCACGTAAGACCAGGACAAAACCACGACCGCCAGCAAGACCTGAAGGATGGAGAGAGAGACAGGATGTCAAACCGATGGAGAAGTCGTTTCAACGTGCTCCGGACAGCATTTTATCAAATATATTTTGGACACGTATGAATGGATTCTGATGTAATAACAGCACGTGGACTGATTTTCTGTGTGAAGGACACATTAAAGTAGGAAGGCAACAGTAACTCAAATAACCACTTGTTAATAACCAAGGTGTGCAGAAGAGCATCTCTGAACACATGGCACATTACACCATGAAGCAGATGGGCTGCAGCAGCATCATAGACTTTATGACTTTTCCCGTTTATGACCCCATACAATGAAGCTTTTTCTGTTCCCATAAATACAGACACAATAAACACTATCACGCAAATTGTTACATTTCTGTAATTTTGTGTTTTCACAATTAAACTGAGTTATGTTTTAATTAAACAGTGTTAGTGTCTTCCTCGCCGGCTTTAATTTTTCCTGTCTGCTTCCAGGCTGTAGCTCGTTGCTAACCATTAGCACACCCAGCTCCCACTGACTGAAAACTGCGTTTATACTGAACAAAGTTAATAAAGTGAATGTACCGCGGAGTAAATCCGGTCCAGAGTCCGTCTGCTGAGCGTCTCCATGGTCTGTTTAACCCACAAAGCTAAACACAAACACCGCCTCGTTTTGGTTTGTTTACACTCCGTCTTCTTCTTCTTCGTGGATTTCCGGAAGGCTCGACGTCACAAATGCGCATTGCTGCCCTCCTCATGTCATTCATAAAATTCCATCAAGGATGAAATCCTTACACACGCTGCTGGGAAAAGTCTTTGCCCCCTTCTGGATTTCTTTTTATTTCATATTTGTCACACTTTCATGTTTCAGATCAAACAAAGTTTAACATTAGACAGAGATAATCGGAGTAAATACAAAATGCAGTTTTTAAATGATTACTTGATTTCATTAATTAAGGGACCAAACCTCTCCAAACCCACCTGGCCCTTGGCACCAAGAACTGTGATCAAATGTTTGTGATAGCTGGCAGCGAGTCTATTATATCACTGTGGAGGAATCTGGCCCACTCTTCTTTTGAGTTTTCCAGCATAAACTGCCTGTTTAACGTCACGTTAAAGCATCTCAATCAGATTTAAGTCCAGACTTTGACTCCAGTTTCTTTAGATCGTGGCATGATGTTTTGCTTTTTGAGATCTTTGTCAGACGGGTTCTATTTTAAGTGATTTCTTGATTCAGCAGGTCTGGCAGTATTCAGGCCTGGCTGTGGACTTAAAATTGATCTCAGCTTTCCAAAAAATGTAGTTAATCACAGTTAATTCGTGATTTACCAAGGGGGTGGATTTTTCACACAGCAATAATAACGTTAGTTCAAACAGCGAGCCAGATTTACTGCGTGAAATGTAACGGAGCCTAAGAAATCCTCAAATTAAAATACAAAAACAAGGGTGCACTCCAATACTGTCACCCCACCGAAATAGATGTCAGTAATACACTTATTGTTGGTGTCTATCGAAGAAGAAGACGAACAAAATTGACGGTCATTGTATTTCCCATCATGCATCGCGGCGTTTTTCTCGTTCCAGCTGTGAGCAGTGTTGCTTCGGAGGACAGCAGTAGACAGATGTGTGTGTGTTTCCCGTGGCAGTCGGTGTCTGAACGGATCGGAGCACCCGTGGGCATCGGTGAGCTCGCCGAAGGTGGATGCCGCTGAAAGCGCGGAGCTCGGCTCGGAGGAGGAGAAAGAGTCCGGATGAGGAGCGACCCGCGGAGCCTGCTCCTTCCTCAGCTCAGGTACGGAGCTTACCGCGTTAGCATGTGCTAACCGGCTACCTTCGGTTAGCATGTTGGTCTGGTAGCAGCCTTGCGCATCTATACTGTCAAAATCCGTAATCATTAATAATATAAAAGCGTTAATGTTCGATAACATCATTGCTGTTGTAGTGGAAGACCTAAAGAGTGAAAGCAAGATAGTAAACGCATGCTTTTAATAAGAACTGTAATAAATAACACAGCTGCTAAATGCTAACAGGTTAATAGAGCTTGCCTGTCCTAGCACTTCTCTTCGGTTAGCTTGTTAGATTTTTAGCAACGATGAACGTCTGTAACATAAAAGTGTGTAAGTAAAATGATAAAATAACATCCTTAATTTAAGATAACGACATTTTTGAGAGGGGTCTTTAAAGAATAAAAGCAGGAAACCAGAAGGAGGCTTTTAGGTAACAGCTAGCTGCTGTGTTAGCAGGCTAACAAACTCACTGTAGTCCTTCCGTGTCGGTCACTGCGTGAAATGTTATTACAAACACCGCTGCGCGTGGGAGGCTCATGCAGCTGGAGGTTTAAACAGCTGGATGATTGAGCTAAAGAGAGGCTCTGATACGAGCGTAGTGTTTTGTTTTCATAAGCTTCAGTTAGCTATTGTTAGCACGCTAACATAATGGACACGAGGAGCATCAGTGAGATAACAATGTGTTTATAAACAGGACAAGAGACGCGTTAATTTGCAGCTCGGTCATTTTTCAATAAAGAAGAGCAAAAAATTTAAAGCGAGTAGTCAAATAGACGATGCAATGTGAAGAGTAACAGGAGCAGTAGCTGCTGGCTGCGTTAGTGTCACAGCAGGGCACTGGATGAATTTGTGATCCAGGACTTGACTGTTGTTCTCAGCAGGCGTGAAACTGGTTGGTTCACCTATATTTCACATATCTGTATCCTGAAGCCTTAATAATGACAGCCTTTTTTGTGTGCCGTGTGTTTTCAGGTGATGGCGCCCACGCGAATGAAGTTGCGTGTGCGTCGACGTGACAATGCAGCCGCAGGTGCTGCGGGACGTGGTGCTCCGCTGGAGGAAGAGGAGGAGCCGAGGAGTCGAGAGAGCGGCAGCAGGAGGAAGAACGCCAGCAGATCTTCAGCTGCTGCCGCCGCCACCACCTCCTCATCCTTGTCTCCACCTACGTCTTCTGCCTCAACGTCAGCGCAGCCGCCTGTGATGGCTGCAGAGGAGGCATCGCCAGACTCCAAGTGCCCCATCTGCCTGGACCGCTTCAACAAGCTGGCATACCTGGATCGCTGCAAGCACCGCTTCTGCTTCCCATGTATCCAGGAGTGGTCTCACAAAAAGCCGGAGTGTCCGCTCTGCAAGCAGCCCTTCACCTCCATCTTTCACCGGAACCATGCTGAAGATGATTTCAAGGAGTACTCGCTGCGCCCGACACCCGCCAGCAGCAGTGTGGCTTCCACTGTGGCAATGGTGGCGGCAATGGCATCAGCTGCCAGGAGCAGCCACCAGATGAGGCTGATGCTGAGGAGACACCGGGTGCCAGAGACTGGCGAGACAACTACGAGGAGGCGGCGGAGGGAAAGAGGAGGCAGAAGGGTGGAGGAGAGGCCGGGGATTTGGGAGTGGTACCTTGATTCTCCTACTCTTCCTCTTCCTCCTCTTCCTCATCCTCCAGTTGTCACTGAGGATAGTGAAGACGGGGAGGAACAGGGGATAAGAGGAGGGGCCGAAATGGCAGAGCGAGGCGTGGTATTTGAAGGACTAACGGGCCTCGGAGGGGCAGTGGCACCCATTGCCCCTAATGACCGGGCGTCACGTCAGCTGATGAGTCGCCTGGCGGCGAGGCAGCGGTTGCAGCGTGAAGGTGGAACCGTTCGACGACTGAGGGAAAGAGAGACGGTGGCTTTTCGCCGTGGACTCTATCGCTGCGGAATTCGGGTTCGTGGCATTGGCGGAATACACGAGAACGAAAGGCAATGGCAGCGTGACGTCACAGCAGAGAGCTTCCGTCAGAACCCTGCCCACTTGAACAGGCTCCGCCCCTGGCTGCGGCGGGAGCTCACAGTGCTGTACGGCTCGCACACCTCACTAGTCGACATTGTTCAGCGCATCATCATTGCCAGGCTTGCCCGCTACGGTCTGGAGAACACACCCATCATAGAAGAAGAGCTGCGGCCGTTCCTGCTGGCACGCACTGAGCACTTCATGCATGAGCTGGTCAGCTTCGCCCGCTCGCCCCTCAGCCTGGACAGCTACGACCTGCAGGCGGTGTACGAGCCGCCGGATGCTGCAGTGGAGCTGGATGGGATGAGCAGCTCGTCCGAGGGCAGCTCCGTCATCGCCATCTCTGAGGAGGAGGAGGAGAGGGCAGGAGGAAGAGGTTCAGAGGAGAGGCCGGAGAGGGAGGGGGGCGCTCATGATGACATCATCCAAACAGCAAGTGTCCTGAGTCTGTCGGGCTGGGATGACGAAACGCCAGGCCCCTCCTACTCGACCGCTGAGCCTTCGTCTTCATTCAGCCCTGCCCTGCCAGAGGCAGCCAATCAGGATGGAGGAGAAAGGCTGGAAGAAGAGGAGGAGTGTCTCATCGTTGGGTACAAGAAGCCGATCGCCGAGCGGACGCCGGAGTTGGTGCAACTCTCCTCTGACACGGAGGAAGAGGAGGAGGACAAGAAGAAAAAAGAGGAGGAGCTTCCTCCTCCGCCATCTGCCACACCTCCTCTTTCTTACCTATCCATGATCCCTCCCTCCACGTCTGGTACCTATAGAGAGGAGCAGGACAAGGGGCAGAAAGATGGCGAAGTGGCAGGGCAGCATTCACGTGCACGCTCGTGGTCGGGGAGTTCGGGTCGGAGCAGGAGCTCTGTGTGCACGCTCAGCCCAGCAACACCTGGAGAGAGCGAGCGGCGGCGGGAGACGGGGAGCTGGAGAGACAGGAAGACTGCTGGCGAGGCATTAAGGGAGAAGAGGAGGAAGAGAAAGCGGGAGCGGAGCAGCGACCGGCACAGGAAGAGCGGCACCCTGTTTAACCCAAACCGCTCCATTTATCCCGCCATGATGCGGCACCGCTCCCCGTCGCCGTTTGACTCCAGCGCCGACTCCAGCTCCCTGCCGTCGCCCAGCCCGCCAGACTCCAGCTGGGAGTACCCCTGCGCCCAGGTGTCCCCACTCACTTCCTCTGTCTCCTCTCCGTCCCACTCCTCATCCTCACCGCGTCCTCCGCCACCACCACCGCGGACGCCACCGACATCCTCGCTGTCCCCCAGCAACCGCAGCGGCCCTCACCACGGGGAGAAACCAGGTGGGAAGAGGAAGTACAAGAGCCGCCACCTAGACAACAACGTCAAGGACCCCACGTGGAGGCCGAGTAGCAGTGGCGGCGGTCGCAAGGAGAAGAGGAAAGAGAGGAGGAGGAGGAGGGAGAGAGAGAGAGGGAGGAGAAGAGAGAGGCACAGGAGGGTGAGCGGAGGCTACTGTGGAGAGAGGTGAGAGGGCGCTTAATTCATTATTATTACATTTTATTCAAAAGAGACGATGCAATTATAATTCTAAAAATTGCAGTAAGTAATTAGAAAGACTACCCCTGCTTCACCTCGACGCACCCTTCGGCGTTTACAGCGACAGCTTTAATATCTGAAGGTAGTTGGTTCCAGTATGTAGTCATATGTAGTGTTAAATAAGCTTAAAACAGGTCAGATTGGTCTTAACGGTCTTTGAAATCCTCTTTACATGCTTATGAAAGTTCACTATAAGGTGATTATGTTACGCCTGCTGACGGGCGTCATCCAGGTATGCAGTTTGGGTTCCTGTTTCCTCACCAGGTGACTTGGTGGGAACGTATCGGACTGAATCTCTCGTATAAAGCCAGCAGACAGGTCATAGATAAACAAGCTAAAAGGAAGCAGGCCACGGATTACTGATTGGCTGTCGGCTTCAGTCCTGCGTGGCTACAGTGCATCGCTCCAAAGGTCCCCTGGGCCTCACTCTCACCCCTGTCTGCACCCACAGGCTTTATGATTTAAATCCTGCCTGTCACCCACCACCCTCATCTCACCCCTTATGTGGTGTTCATTTGACTTCATGGAAATCCCCCTTAAATAAGGCATGAGCTTAAATTCAGGTGGTGCGTGACGTTTGTGTAACTTTGCATGAAATTATCGACATTACAGTATTGACCAAAACAAAGATGTGAAGCCTCGTTGGTGTGTAGGGGCTCTATAGCCTCAGTTAAAGGCCACCTGCTTAAGGGTCCGTTAATGCTCGGCACAAACGGTGACATCACCACAGCTCTCCAGAGCTTCCGACTGTCTCCGACTCCAGCAGCTGGTGAAGGCAGTCCTTGTTGTGCAACCTGGAGGAGGCGCTCCGAGGACTGCCGTCAGCAGCTGCAGAGGAGTTAGCAGCAAGAACAGCTGGTTTAGTGCTCAGTGATTCATTGATCACAAACAAATTGGCAGATGATGTGTGTAGTAGTGACCCACTGTACTCTCAGAAGGATGGACTAAGAAGCAAAAATAAAGTGTGTCATAAGAAGCTCTGTATGTGTGTGTGGGGGGGGGGGGGGGGGCCTGAAAAAAT
>JAVDPK010002681.1:43483-56826 GCA_034780415.1 Cichlasoma orientale | reverse complement strand
GTGTGTGTGTGTGTGTGTGTGTGTGTGTGTGTGTGTGTGTGTGTGTGTGTGTGTGTGTGTGTGTGTGTGTGTCCGCTGAGCAGCAGAACGAGAGCACAGGCGTGCAGCTCGTCTTACCTTCTGCAGCGCTGATGGAGGATGAGGAGGATGAAGGCTGCCGTTCAGGAGGTTCTCTGATGACTCTGCAGCAGGTGGACGGACTCGTCTGAACGGTCCGTCTCTCTTTATTTCGGGGAGAAGAAGGGTGGAGGTGGAGTCCACAGTGGAGCTACCTGATGGGAACCTCCCACTGATGAATCAGCCTCTTACAGAGAAATCTGAAATAAGAGTTTTAGGTGTTTCTTTTTAAACCTTTCAGCTCTCTTATTTATGTCTTCTTAAAGCACTTTGAATCGCCATCCTTTTGAAATAAAAGTAGGAAATAATTCCTCGTGAGTGCAGCCTGCTGGGATTCTTCCACGTTCTGTTTAAATGAAGTGCTAAATCTCTCTTCCTGCAGCTCAGCGTTCTAATCTTCATGTCTTCAAGGCCACCGAGATAGAGGCAGAGTCCCGAGGCTCCAGCTGTGGAGGGTGAATATATCGTATCAAAACAAAACCCCATCAGCTCTCTCGTTGTGCTGGTAGATAAACAAAAGATGCCGCAGTGATTGATGACTGATGCCCAGATTAAAACAGTCAGTGTGAGTTACCCAGAATCACACAAAGATCAGTCACAGACTGAATAACTTCAGTTTCATTGTTTAATATGATCACAGCTGTAACAATTGTAGCTCATTTTTCTGTTAATCTGAGTGGAGAGCACATAATCAAAGAAAAGCCTTTAAAATATAAAATGATGTATTTCAGTACCCAGCGTGTTTGCTGGTTATCATGTCAGTATTGTGCAGTTGTTATCAGTGCTCGGCTCGCCGACGGCTCATCAGCAACATCGTTATACGTCATGTTCCTCTGGCTCAGCTCAGGCACAGATACAGAATGTAGGACAGAAAAATAAGAGCTTGGTGTACATTTTGTTCCCGCTGCCATTTCATTACAGCTAACAGCAAAAAAGCACCATTCATGCCACATATGTGGGCTTTAATGAGTTAAAGCTTGCTTGACTCATTCATCAATTTTTATTTCATCAAGTGTTTATAGTTTAACAAAGTGCTTCAATAGACCCACGCAGGGAGTTTAATGACCTGACATGAGATGGCAAAAAGTGATAATGACCCCGAAAGGGCAGAACAGAGGCCTGTACTGCGAAGCAATATGCAGTTTGTACTTTCATCATGTACACATACACCAGCTCAAATGGTGGGAGCTGCCAGCACCTGGATCTGAATGGACACCCCCCCTTCAATCCCCTCATTATTGGTGGAGTCTGGTACCCTCTTCCTCCACTCTTTTTTTTTTCACTTTTTTTTTGTTTTGTTTTGCGTCAGGGAATACTGACTATTACATTTTACACAGAATACAAAAATTATTTCCATATACCTCAGTAACACTGACGTATATAAATAAATACAGTACCAAAGGTTTGGACACACCTTCTCATTCAGTGTTTTTATTTATCACCTCAAATGGTTTGAAACAGTCTTGAAGGAGCTCCCAGAGGTGCTGAGCACCTGTTGGCTGCTTTGCCTTCACTCTGCGGTCCCACTCATCCCAAACCCTCTCAGCTGGGTTTGGATCAGGTGATTGTGGAGGTCATCTGACGCATCACCCTCTTTCTTGGTAAAATAACCCTTACATAGCCTGGAGGTGTGTTTGGGGTCACTGTGGGGTCGACCTCACACCATCACACTTCCTCCTCCGTACTTCACGGTGGGAACGACACATTTTTATGTTTATATATTTATTTTCTCATATATGTGCGATTGCGGTTGTGTTCTGTTGTTATTTTAATGTCACTGCTAGCTGCAGAACTATTTGCCCCCCTGGGGATAATAAAGATTTCTTTGACCTTTGACCTTGACACATGTGGGAACCACCCGCTCAGCTTTTCTGTGGCTTACAAAGACATGGCACCTCGAACCAAAAACTAAGAACTAAGGGGCCGAGCCCAACTCCTGAAAAACAGCCCCACACCATAATCCCCCCTCCACCTAACATAAGTAATGTTCTCCTGGCAACCACCAAACCCAGACCTGGTACCAGGTACTGCCACCTAATTTAAACCCCTAATTAGAGTTGAGTCGAGCTGAGTAATTACTAGTGGAAAAGAGGCATACTTGTAAAATACATGCTGATACAGACCACTCTTCATCATGATCCCACTTTTCAGTCACACAGCATTTCACCTTAGAGTTTGATTGCATGATGACAGGCTGAACCTGATTCTGATTTCAGCGTGATGATGTGATATGAATGATTCCGCATACACAGAAAGATTTCATATCACTGCAGCTAGTGTGATGCTGCCATCACATTACATTAAAACAAACAGATTAAAGTCCGTGCACTTTTATCTCCACTGTGCCTTCTGAGCGCCGCAATACTTGGAACCAGCCAGCCGAAGGTCTTCATCAAAAGTCACGGTGACTTACTCACGTAGCATCCTCGACTGGGCAGGCAGTCGGACTGAGCTCAGCTCAGCCAAACGTGAGTTCTGACCACCCAAAGTTAAGAAATATAATTTTTGTTTTTCATTTAGTTGATTTTGGCGGTGGTGATAGAAAAAACAAAGAAAATAATCTTTCTAACAGCCTCTAACTCACTTCCAAAGTCTCCCTCTAAGCACACTCTCGTCCTGATATGTGTAGTGATAAAAACGCACAGACAGGAAGCAGAGCTATCTCTCAAAGCAGAGAAAAATGGCAAACACACACAAATTCCCACTGCTCACAAAGAATCACACAGTCAGAAAACACTCTTAACTCTTCCTCACCCTGTGAGCCACCATCATACAGCCGCTATACACAGTTTGGAGCATTTAGTTAGGCTTTTGTTTATTAGACGCAGATTAGAATCAAATAGATTAGACTCAATTGTGATGTTAGAGAGGTGCAGCTTAAAGCATATTCCCCAGCAGACTATTGCATTTCAAACACAGGAAGTTAGCAAGGACAAAGGATCACTAAAAATGTGGACTATATATAAATATATATATATATATATATATATATATATATATATATATCAGAGGCCTGAACATAATTAAGTAAAATGATCATTTAAAAAAAGTTTTATAAAAGTCAAATAATTTTCTACAAACACACTTAACAGTTGATTTAAACTTTAATGCTAAAGTTAGTAACCTGAAGCTAATGTCAAGCTAATGTAAATAAAAATGACTATTTACTGCAAAATAAAACTGACAGCGTGTAGCTGTGTGTCTGAGGTACAACCGTATAATTTTACTGTTCCCACATATCACGGTATATTCAGTGTATCGGTGTGCGTTTTGAGCTATGAGCTCACACGTTGCCAAATGCAGCGCTCTGATTGGTCGGATCAATTTATTTGCTTGCGAAAGTCAGAAAAATCGAACTTGATCTGAAAAAAAAGTCTGCAGACTTTGCAAGAAAGCAGCTGCCGTTAAAGATAGCTCGACAACTAACCTGTCCCATCGGCTCCGAACAAACCACCGCACACAGGATGAGGAATATGAAAAGCTTCGGGAGCCCGCTGTCTAAGACAAACCTTAATTAGCTAAGGTGTTTGGCAAAACGCACACTCAGCAAACTTTAGCAGCGTCATTCGCTTAAAAAGTGCCTTACGGCAAATTGCCCTAGGATTGGCTCCCCAATTGGATTTATTTCCCTGTGGACCACATGAATCATATTCACAGTGTGATTTGTGAAAAAAAAACCAAAGGGAGGATTTTTTTTGTTTGTTTGTTTGTGTTTTCACAAAAATGATTCAGGAACCAGAGCAGTCTTATAAAATCTCAATTTACTACTGCTGTCAAATCACAGCTTTTACAGCAAAGTCTTTAGAACCATAGCTCAAGAGCACTTTAAAAAATGATGAGAGTCTGACTCCGTGGAAGCAAAACACAATGAAATCACGGACACGGGTTTTGCATAGTACTGGATGTAAGTTTAATACCACATATGAAATGTCTGACTTGTGTATTAATTTAAAGATATTCGTAAAAGCAGTGAGACACGAACTTATTAAATTTTATATCTTTAATTTTCAGGTGATGCAGTGACGGCTTCTGATGAGCCGGTTTTTATGAAAAAAAGCCACAAAAAAAAGATCCATCAGCTTACAAGTAAGAAGCCAATGAACTGATCCATTGAAACTGATCAATGAATTAATATAATTATAGCTTTTTACCTACAAAAAGGACAGTTATCAGCATGTGATGGGCTACATTGGAGGACATTTGGCTAGGACATTGTCCAGTTGTCCTACAAGTGTCTTTAAAGTGGATGCTATTGATGCAGCTCAGACTGATAAAAGTCGCGTTGCCTGGGTAGGTTACACAACATATATGGTATTACAAATCATTTTTCTCAGAACAATTGTACATATTTTTGGTTTCATTTATTTACATTATTATTTTACCTCATGCCTTACAGGCTGAGACGCACTAAACAGACCGGGTGTTTGGCCATCCCCAGTTAGCACTGAGCTCAGGGGAATATGGATGACTCCGTGATCTGGTCAAAATATCCTGTACCAAACTGCGATGCGAGGGCAGTGCGACGACCCCTGCCTGTTTTCAAACTCCAGGTGCTTCAGGCCTTTGGTGGGCAAGGATCGTCAGTGCCAACTGGGAACACCTGGGCCCTGTGTTCCCAGGGTAAAAATCAGAGGCACGAACTTCTCCTGGGTGCCATAATTCCTGGGAGAATGCCTCAACCCAGGTTAGTAACTTAGAAGAGTAATAAAAGTATACATGAACCAGTTAGTGCTTAGTTTAACTGTGGTATTCTGTGTTCAGGCTGATAGACACCTGTCCAAAGAACAAAGAGACCAAGTTTCTAGATCTGTGTGCTATGATCCGTCGGCTGCTGGGAAAATAAGAGAATCCCGAATGAGGGCTCTGTACAAGCTGTGGAACCCGAAAAAGAAATATTTTCTGAGGATAAAGTCCCTCAGCTACGAGACACAGACACGGGTGAACTCCTGTCAGAGAGAGAAGATACTGACAAAGGTGAAGAGTCAGTTACAGAAAGAAAAAAGAACAAGAATGAACTAGGAAAGAAATACTAGTTTCACAAACTGGGATGCGCAGCCATGACAAATGGGGAGATGCACACAAATGCCAATTAAAATATGGTTTATTTCAAATTAAAGAAAGAAATAAAAAAAACTTTAACCATGGTGTTGTGCAGTCAGTGAGTGCATGAATGAAGAACTGATGTTTTCAGTGTTGTTTTAATACAAGGAACCAAAATCCAAAAGGTATCTCAGGGAGGAAAGCAACACAGCAACGTTTGCAGCCTACTGGCACACTGGGCCCAGGTGTTGCCAGTGTTGCTGATTGGAAATGAGCCACGCCTCCTCTTCAATACCTGCAGAAAGCAGCTGCCACACATACAGGCTGGAGTGAGTTTTCACCTGAATGCAGGAAGAAGAGTCTGAAAAATAAATCAACAGAAATTCACTTTCTTGATCTGAAAAATGTGACACAAGTAACCATGAAATAAACTGTAAATATTTGGGTTAAGGGGGATGATGATAAACTTGATTAAAGCTATTTAAATGACAGGCAACAATTTGTGAAGCTGGGAGGATATAAATTGGAATGTTTGGACATTCTGTATGGCGTGTCACAGGGGTCACAAATTGGGACCCAAATTATTTTCGTACATCAACATTTGCAGTTTTTATTTTTATTTTTTCTTAAATCGGCTTTATTTGCTGATGAGACAAATATATTCTTTCAACAAAAAAATGACCAAATACAGTCGGTACGGAAAGTATTCAGACCCCTTTAAATTTGTCACTCTTTGTTTCATTGCAGCCATTTGTTAAAATCAAGAAAGTTCATTTTATTTCTCATTAATGTGCACTCAGCACCCCATATTACCAGAAAAAAAAAAAAGTAGAAATCTTTGCAAATTTATTATTATTGACTATGCCTGATGAGGTGTGTATAAAGCCATGCCAGAGGCTGGCTCTGGAGGTGCACCACGTCTTGCTCTTAGGCTTGAGATTGTAATTTCAGTTAAATCCCATGTTTCTTGAAACTCTGGCATCAATCTCCACCTTACGGTGTGGCTTTTGAGCTGGGTTGTAACGTAACTATGGGGTGCTGGGGGGACTCTAGTTTGGATACGTTTGAGACTACGCTGTAAAAAAACAAAAACAAAAAAAAAACGTAGATTTTACGGTAAAACGCTGGCAGCTGGGGTTGCCAGAATTCCGCCGTAAAACATTTTTTTCTTTTACGGTTGTAAGGCATCGTCATTGTTGTTTTTACGGTTAAAACTGGTGCTGGAGTCAATGTTTTACTGCAAAAGAAAATGTTTGAACTTAAGGAAAAAACAGTATTTTTCCCCGTAAAATAAACTATCAAAAATGATAAAATACAATTTTATTCTGTAAAAATTCCCAGAATTTATATGAAAAAATGATTTGCAGTTTCCCCTTTTTAATAATAATTATGATTAATAATAATTTCAGATGTCATGAAAAACTATCATGACCTTTTATCAAAGGGTTTACCTGATGAAATATGATCACATTTTGCTGGTTATTTCACAATCAATTAACTACTACCTCATTTCCTGCACACAAACAATTTTTAAGTAAAATATTTAACCTGCTTAGTAGTTCAGTTGCTGTTATCAGATACAGAACTTTTTCAGACTAGAGTTCTTTTAATTAGTCTATTCTGTAAGCTTAATACACAAAGCATTAATTTATTAAAATTTCTAAGTGCTCTGAACGTGCTGGAAAAACGGAACACTGGGGCACAACTCAGAGAGTCAGTTTATATCAACACAGGCCTGCTTGCTGTAGGCAATGTTATTCGTGCACTCTCCAAGCAAGGTCAGCACAGTAACTCTGGCAGTGCACACGTACCATACCATGATGCCAGGATCACTAGACTTCTTCGTGATTCATTAGAAGGTAGTTTGTCATGTCTGGAAGTTCTTTACATTTTTATTTTCATTCAGTGCAAAACTAAATGTGAAGGTAGAAAGACACTTCGTTACCAGTGTTTCCCCACTCATCATCTCTTATATGAAGCTGTTTCTGGGTGGTCTGCAGCTCCAACAGATCTCGTAGTTCTTCTGTGCACAGCTCCATATATGAGAACCTTCACCTCGACATCCACACCATCACTTTGCTTCTTCTTGTCAGCTAGGAACAGGAATACATCCTGGGCCACATGGTGAATAATTCCTCTCTCCTCATCCGTGACAGGTTTGTGCAAAACAGAAATACAGTTATGAAGTTCATTGTGTCCCCTTCATAACAAGGAGACAACTAGTTAGTTAGAATTAAAGACCACAAATAAAACACTCCAAACTACTCTCAGACTCCATCAGCTGAAACCCTTCAGCTGTCAGTGTCTAAGATCCAAGGCTTTTCCACACAACCCCTAAACCAGGGGTCTCAAACTCCCGGCCCGCGGGCCACTGTGTTTTACGTATTGAAGGAAGTGATTTTTTTTTATGACGTTCCAAAGATACTCATGGTATATGTTCACTCTCACCATCCTTATATTTATTTGCCTTAGAGCAGGGGTGTCAAACTCAATCATAGGACGGGCCAAAATTGAAGCCACAGTCGTGGGCCGAACAGGATTAAAAATAATAATTTTAATCAGTAATATGAATTTGAATGGCCAGAATACAGGAACTTTTTCTGCAACACTTTAAATAAAATATAAAATGATATTTTTCTTCAAAAACATCAGGAAAAATGAAGATTTCAAGCTGGCTTTGACATTTAAAGCTAAAGGCTTTAAACCGAATGTATATTTAAAAGCTACACGCCGTGTTTTGAAAAGATTTAATTTTACTCAAATATGACTCTTAAAATATTCTAATACATTGTACACAGCTTATTCTTACAGTCTCACACAGGTCAACACGACCAGTCTGTGAAGGTGGAGTGAATCAAGAATGGATTCAGTGTAAAGTGCTTTTGGTTTTTTTGAATAGTGCCATTTAATCCATTATTATGTGAAAATATTTCAGAAATCACACAATGTCATATTACAGCATACATTCATTACCAGCACAACCATACTTGCATTCAGCAATTAAAACCTGTATTTTTTTTCAACAAATAAATGTAAATATCGTAGACGGAGTAACCAGAACAAAACCACACCTCCACGAGGGAGGACGCGACACAGAACTGAGGGAAATGCAGACAATATATACAAAGTAGTGATGGGAAGCTCAGCTCTTTCGGCTCCCAAACAGCTCTTTACTTATCATTTGTAGCCTCATATTTTAGCCTAAATAAGCAAAAATGAATGGTTTGTGTCCCGAGACGCCCTTTTGACTTAAGTCTTTTTATGATCAACTTTATAATTGCTTTATTTTGTGCATTTGTCTTGTTAAGAAAACTCTTTTGTTTAACATTTTAAATTAACTTTTAATGGAACACAGGACAAATAAACACACTGGCTTATTTAGCTTTGTGTTGCAGTAGGACAGGTTATTGTTTTTGGGAGGGTGGAGAATGCAGTGACAGTTGTTGGTTCAGGACCAGGGTCAGTAGATGGAGACCTAGCTTGCCCTCTCTCCTCCAACTGCACCAAGGGATGAACGGCTCTTAGGT
Organism: Cichlasoma orientale; assembly: GCA_034780415.1. Taxonomy (NCBI): domain Eukaryota; kingdom Metazoa; phylum Chordata; class Actinopteri; order Cichliformes; family Cichlidae; genus Cichlasoma; species Cichlasoma orientale. The sequence goes on along the minus strand of JAVDPK010002681.1, from coordinate 48,142 downwards.
CGGTGCATGAAGGCACTCTGCTCTATTTCCAATTTCCTTAAATTGCAGCCAAATGCTGCTTCTTTTACGGGTATCGCTCATATTCACGTGGTTTTTTTTTTTTTTGCACTGCATTCTCCCACCGTCTTGTTGTCTGTACCTGGGCTACGCCCACACACGGTGAAACATCTATCTCCCCCTCTGCTTTAACATAATTGTATCATCCAGGGTCCCTTAAATTCAGGCCTCGAGGTCCAGTTTCTTGCAGGTTTTAGATGCATCTCTGCTTCAACACACCTGAGTCAGATATAGCAGTCATTAGCAGGACTCTGGAGCACTTCACTGCATACTGAGGAGGTAATTCAGCCATTTGATTCAGGTGTGTTGGATCAGGGACACATAAAAACCTGCAGGACACCGGACCTCGAGGCCTAGATTTGAGGATCCCTGGTATAATCCCATTTCCCCCAGTGCGACTGGCTGCATGGTGTGCCCATCAGTTCCGCCCCTCTCCTCGGGTTTGTGAGCAGGGCAAATGAAAAATTGGGGAGTCGGCTCTTTTGATTCACTACCAAGCATCGGCTCTTAGAGCCGGCTCTTTTGCGAAGGACACAATATACACAGGGAATGACGAGGGATAACAGGAAACAGCTGGGAAGAATAGGTGGACCGAATCATACTAATGAAAACTAACTCTGATCAGCTGTTCTGGAATGGGAAGCTCACAGTTGCCGATCCCAGAATTGGTCGGCTCAGACTATGTTTTTAAACTCAGTTTGTTGCTTCCTGGAATAGGGCCCAGGTCATAGTCTTTGGTTTTTTGAAGACATTTCACCTCTTATTCAAAAGGTTTCTCCAGTTCTCAAACCAGATGGTGCAGAGACCCAGGTATTCTATCAAGTCACCTGAAAAAAGTTGTGAATGGGGGTTGAGGGGGGGGGGCTCAGGACAGCATTGTAGACTTAGTCTACCTCCTCTATTTAATGATGGTTGTTCAGTAAACTTAAATGTTGAGGCGTCAGTCTTTCTCAATAAGCACCGCACAGTCTAGAAACGGTAACCTGTTATCCTGGTATCCTTCCTGGTAAACCTTATGCAGGGTTCACACCTTTTCCAGGGTCACTTTTCAATTTTATTTTTCAAGCACATTCAAGGCCCAGTTTCAAGTTTTTCCATCACATTACCACTGTGGTATATATTTATACAAATATAAACATACTCAATTATTTCACTTTTTAAAATCACGGTATTACACCATAAGTCACTTGACACATAACTTCACTTTAAATAAATATGTGAAATATAAGCCAATGTGTCTACTGTAGAGATTAAATAAAAGCATCTTGCAGAATCTTTTGAGCAATTTTGAAAGACTTTGTAATTGGCTCTGTTACAGTTTTAATTTTGGCAGCAATGACGTGCATGTTCAGAGGGCAAAATCTGCTCAGCCACTTCCACAATTTCCATCTATCGATGATTACAGAAGTCAAGAGGAAAGGATGTGGAACCAGTCACTTTCGTAAAGTCTTCCCTATGAGCTGGAACATCCTTGAATAGCCACTGAAGACTTGACAGATCTTTTCCCAGATCCCAGTCTGTGGATGCACACCCTGCTCTGAACCCACAACCAGAAGAAACCCAGAACACTGGGTCATAAGGACCCAGGACCATGACAGTATCAGAACGCACTTTTTCAGTCTTCTCATACATATGTTCTGCAGTGTGGTGGCCCTTGAAAAATTGTCAGGTACTGTGAGTTTACTTGGTTATCGCTCCATAACCTCATGTGCATGTCAAGCTGACATTTCTTAATTTTCCTATCCAGACTTTCATCAAATAGAAGTTCATATCCAGACTCTTTCTCGGCTTTAGCTTTCATTAAGGAAGAGAAATGAGGAGCAATCCCAGTGCTTTGCTATATCACTGTCAGAGAGCATGGTTCTGAAAAAGTCCCCTACATTCTCACGTAATTTGTAGGAATAGTGGCTGTTTACAACTTTTGTTGCTCAGGAAATTTCTGCTTTTAGTGTTGAATTCGAGGTAACAAATGATGTTATGGTTCTTGCGGTCCTGGTGGTATTCTGATGTGGATTAGTGGACTCCGTGGATGGTAGAGGGGCAACACTGGCTGCTTCCACTGCACTGTCACTCTATACCCTGCTGGGTGTTGATGTGGACATAGCTGTGCTGTTTGGGGTGTTGCTTGCCCACTGGAAAAATCACCACTGCAGGAACTGGATTCATGAGTTTTCTCATCAAATATTGATGCTTCTTTCCTATAGAGAACCAGATATAGGAGGAAAATGTTAGGTTCATTCTGAATACAACTATCAGTAAGACGCTTAACTATGTTGCTGTCTGTATTACTGTTGACGTCCTAAATAATCACCTTTTTAAAGTGTTTTATCTTTCTGCTGATAACATGATGTACAGTAGAACAGGCATGGAGAGACTTTGACCAAATTAAATGCTTTACATTACATACATTTAACTTCAAAACAGAAGAATCACAAGTGACCCGATATGTATTTATTTCATCTATCTGTAATATTATTATCATGTATTCAGCTGCTGGAAGTAACTAACGTTACTGTTAGGTAATGTCGGCTTAGTTCACAGTATTCCATAAATTACCATGTCATAAGTAACATGCTATACTAGCCGTGCCACAGTGCATTGTGAAAAGTTGAAAATTCTTTTTGCAAATTTTGCAGGAGGCTATTCGTGGATGTGGTCTTCGTCTTATCCATAATTTGTATTTGTCATTTTCCAGCCAGCACTCATTAAAACGGCAGCCTCTCGGCACTCAACTCCAACTCTTACCACATCCTTTTATTTTCTCTTTTGGCATAAAGTAGAATAATAACGGAGATACAGCAAAGCAGCATTTCTATGTGTCTGCTGAAAATTGTCTTCAAAAACTACTTTAAGTTTAAGCACACAACGATCATTTCGTTGTGTGCCTTGTATGCACAATGACAATGAGTTGAATCTAATCTAATCTAATCTAAGTTGCTATCCGGCCAGTCAGTCCTAGTCAACATGGAAACCACCTAGAAAGACAACCAGGCCAAACTGTGACTGCTGTTTCTTCTGAAAATCCTTTTGTCACATCAGTTTGTTCTCTTTTCAGCCAATCCCACATTGTCTTCCTCTTATCTACTCATCATCTGTTTAAGGATCTTTTCTGGCTCCAGGAAAGTCAAGCTACAGATCCATCCTAAACATTTCTAGTACTCAGCAGCTTCTCACATGAAGAATTTTACCAAATTAGTCCAGGACATGCTGATGGAGGGTTTCCCTTCGTGTTGAGATCTAACAGCTCTGCATCTGCGAGCTTCTCCGTTACAAGTCTGGAAGTTAAAATATGATTAAATTCACTTTACTTTTTCATTCTGGTCCTTCATGTCGAAATAAGTGTTGTGCTGGGATCTTGGGTAACTGAGGATAAGAATCTATAAGACAACTCTGTGCACCAAAATTTACAGAATATTGTACAAGTTAAAAACCAATGTGTGTGTGTGCGTGTGTGTGTGTGTGTGTGTGTGGAGGGGGGGGGGCGTACCGGGATGCAGCTGTTCGCCTGTCGGGGACACAGGTGGAGTTTACAGTGCAGGAAGACGTCACCAGAGCCCCCAGTGAACCGGAACATGTTGAAGGAGAAGTAGGTGGAGGTTCCCAGCCCGTTTTCCTCCACATCCACCGTCAGGTCAGCGGGGTTTGCACAGCTGCTCACAATCAAAGAAACACACTTTGTTGAGGAGTTGATGAGATTGGTCAAAACGACGTTTATGAATGAATCTCTGAGCAGCAGCAAAAAGCCGCCACCTCTGAGCCCGTCTCACCCGTTTATGATCAGGTCATGTCTCGGGCTGCTGCTGGGCGAAGGCTGGTCCGTTGCCCAGCAGGAGTCGCTCACCACAGAGACCATGCTTCCATCCAGCCCATCAGTCTCCAGCTCCACCCAGATCTTCTGGTTCAGCCGGACTTCACTGTTCGACTCCACAGCTTCTGTGCGACTGGCGTCGATGTAGGCCTTGATAGTCAGACTGTAATTCCAAGCTCCAGATGAGATCTGCTGTGTAACAGACCTGCAGAACACACACACACACACACACACACACACACACACACACACACAGATTTACACTGTTACCAACAAGCTTCACACCTTAAAATAATTCAACCAACAGCTAGCAGCCACCACAAACCAGTCTTTGATTCTGAAGGTCGCAGTATTGACGTTCGGCTGAATGTGGGTGCAGGAGAAGTAGATGTAGACGTCGTCACTGCGAGTGATGACGTCAGAGGAGCTGTTCTGGCTCCTGATGGTGTTTTTGTAGACAATATGACTGCTGTTGGCCTGCAGGGTCACACAATCAGATGTTTATTCTAAACAGCTAATTTCATTATTACATCTTGAACATGTGAGACTTTTCTAGGTGTTGAATGAATGGAACAAACTTCAGATGACCAACAGGTCAGAGCTGAAGATGGAGAACATCAAACCCACCGTGATCACCGTCCCACAGCTGTTGGTGCTGTTGAAGCTGAAGGTCACCATGTGGGTGAGCTCGTCTATCTGACCCCTGCAGGTCAGGTCGTTGAGGTGTAACTCAGAGTAGTCGATGCCTTTGTCCTCCAGGAGACAACCGACCAGAGTGAGTGAAGCAGAGTTCT
>JAVDPK010002681.1:11615-42999 GCA_034780415.1 Cichlasoma orientale | reverse complement strand
CGGCCCGTCCAGACGCAGCGTCACGCTGTCCAAGAAGCTCACATCTTCACGACGCCGCTCCTGGAAGTTCGCCAGAATATGGAAGCCTGGGACCAATGGAGTCGAGACCAGAGAGTACGCACACCGATCCTGGATGGAGTTAATATGGCCGTGAATGTCGATGACAGAGGGGCCGGTCACAGTGCAGATGGTGTCAAACATGCAGCTGATGGAGGCAGAGAAGAAGAGAACATGAGCTGCTGCTGAGGAAGGCGACCACCAGGGGACCCTCTAATCTTAATCTAAACTGTCTCACTGCAACACTTTACAGACGCACCAGTAAAAACACCAACATGATGTTAATTATGTGAGAATTCTCTGAAACGACATTAAAGCTTTTTGTGAAGGAGAGACTGGAGCTCTCACTGAACCTTCCCATTGGAACATTCCTCATCAGGTCTGTTTGATCTCAGCTCTTTCTTCTAAAAATAAAGAGAACATATTTACATGCTGTTGCCTTGACAACGCTCCAGGGGACCACAGCCAGAGGTGAGGAGGACTGCCGTCTCAGAACAGGTGAGTTTAGAGCAGGTGTTTGGATCAGAGCTGATCTCGGTGCCAGGTTTATACATATTACCTGAGAATTCAAGGAGGGTTTACTTTAGTTCAGACACTCACAGACTAGTTAAACAACACAGTAACGTTCAAATATCTGAGTTTTGCAGAATCCCAAAGTCGAGTTCGGAGCTTTAGATTCACCGACCTGAGTATCTGCAGCCACTGATGTCTACGAGTCTCCGACTCCCTACGGTGGCATAGTATAAAACATCCACTGTATCAACGATGATGCCACCGACATGAGCAAAATAATCCTACATAGAAACAAAGTTATAACTTTAAGAACTGAGGAACAAAACATTTATCTTAAAAGATGTCGCAAATATAACCGCTTTTACGCACAAAGATTCTCACCACATGGGAACGTGATTCCAGATAGAGAGCTGCTTGTGTCCCGAAGTTCATTAGAAACAAAATAACCTGCAGAGAATGAACAGCTTCGTATATAACCTCAAATTTAGTTCTTAAATCATTTAATTCTGCTTAAATTAACACTCACAGGGGTTTTGTCGCGCGTCATGTAAAAATCCACAAAGCATTCCAGCCTGTTCTTTATGGTTGGCAAATTCTGATGAAAATAATTCTCTAAATGAGAATCTGCTGCCACTGTCTGAAATTCAAATTGATCTGTGACTGGTTGGTCCCCCTCAATGCAGTCTCCTCCGGTATCAGGGTCGAAAAAGCTGTCGAAACAGACCACAAAGTTTTCGCTCGTGAACTTCACCTGTTAAAAACCAGAGACACAAATTATAATAACTTTTCCACAAAGTTTCCCGGACAGCTGAACTGTTGGTGTGAGAGCTGCTCGGGGTTCAGTCAGACAGTCACAGTGATGGAAACACAAAACATCAGGATGCATCCTACTCACATAGAGCCGTTCATACTTCAGTCCATAATACGTGATGGGACATGAGCTGATGTTTAACACCGAGGAACCAGTGAGGATCTGCTGCAGAGCACCTAAGAGGTGGAGACACGAGAGGTGAGCTAGAGGCTGAAATTTGGACTTCCCAAAGGGATAAAACTGCATTTGTTCACCAGCTAAAACTTTACTCCTTTTTTGTTGACGGTAGACAGTCTGATACTTGATCTCTGATACGTCCTCTGGATATATATAAAAACAAAAATCATGTTGGATATCTATACTGGCATGGGCTGGGTACTGTTAGGAATGGAAGGATGCCACATTGTTTGATGGAGAGAAAAATCATCAACCTACAGAGAGCTGAATTCAAAGACGTGGAAAGTCGGGGGGAGGTCAAAGCGAGGAGAGAAAATGCCTGTACACTCTGATTAAAAAGTGTGTAACATGATACTGAGTATCTTTTGTACATTTGTAATGAGTGGGGGAAATGTCAGGTCCCTGTACCACTACAGGGCCTGAGGTAATATAAATCAGCAAACACTCACATTTTGTGGGGACACTTACCTGCCAGGGAGATGAGAGCAGACAGGAAGAGCAGAGGGCGGAGCATGTCGGGCGCCTGACAGAAACACAGTTGGAAGCAGTTTCCATCAACTCATCTGTATAATCTGATTCCTCACACTGACATCGGACAGATCTTTCTCTTTAAACTGGAACAAAACACAATTTACTGGAAAATTCTATGTTTATTAAGACCAAATAAACCTGTTCATTTATTTTAATGGACTCAAAAAAATTATTTCCTTTTATGTGTTGGGTTTGTTAACGTCTGTGTAAACCTGTGCTTTCTGCAAACAAGAGCACAAAAAATCAGTTTGTTTGGTTTTTTTGTAATTTAGTGGAAATCTTCTGTTTCACAGTTAACATTAGTACAAAGTATCTCCTTTTTTTTGCTGTCTTTCATAAGTCAGAATGTGCCACTGAACAGACTTGTTAGCCTCACTCAGACGCCTCAAATTAATTTAAGATAAACATTAAAATATACTTTTACACAGAAGGACGACTGTGGACTTTTGTTTTCCTCCATCGGTTACACACACGGGGGGAAATCAAGAAAGCACTGAACTCGTCTTTTAAATGAGTGCTTTGAAAGATTAAATGAGAAAGTAAAAGTCAGTTTGTGTGTCTGTGTGTGTGTGTTTCCTCTCCTCCATCTGTGATTTTCCCCTGCTGAAGCCACAGAGCTGCATGTGGCGCTCCACCTGTTTGTGTGTTTATTGTTCTGATTGTGCAGCTTGTTAACAGTCTGTGACATGTCCACTTAGTGGTCCTGCTGGGTTTTACAAGAGGCAGAGGAGCAGCGTGCAGCTCGTCTTACCTTCTGCAGCTCTGATGGAGGATGAGGAGGATGAAGGCTGCTGTTCAGGGGGCTCTCTGAGAGTCATCTGTTGGTTTTTATGTGAGGAGGACGCTGCTGTCTCAGTGTGTCTCTCTTTATGTGCCTCCTCGCTGCTGTCCACACCCCAGAGGAGAGGAGTTGTGGAGGTGGAGCTGCCTGATCGGAGCCTCCCTCTAATGATTCAGCCTCTTACAGAGCCCGCATTAAAGCAAAGGCACCTCTGAAATGAGACTGTATGAAATTCTGTATTGTTTTTTAAACATTGTGGGATTGTAGGATATTCTTTGTCTTCTTTAAATTGTCGTCCTTTTGCAATAAAAATAAAATGTAATTGAAAGAGGCCCCACAAAGAAGTCTGGAAAAGAAATCTAGTGACTCACATTCTGTTCAGATAAGTTACTGTACCTTCCTGCAGCTCAGCTTTCTAATCTTCACATGGCCGCAAACACAAGTACACACAGACAAGAAAGTCTTCAAGGCCAAAGAGATATATGATAGAGTCCTGAGGCTCGAGCCTTTGAGGTCTGTCACCAGAAAACAAAGAGACCTTGTCTAAGAATCCCTATTAGTTTCCTTCTTCTGTTGACTGAGATTAATGCAATCATAATGTGATTACTTCATCTCCCCATACGTGAAATAATTGTAGGCCATTACTTCTAAATAGAGAAAACATATTTCTCTATATAATATTGCCAAATTTTAGAAGGATGATTGTGCTTATTGATTCATTTGAACTAATTTGTTAACAAATATCTGATAGCAAAAAAAAAGGCAGTTGGGGTGTGAACTGAGCAGGGAGTTAACAAAGGGAATTAACTTAAAAATGATGATAAAATGCACTGCGGGATGGTATCAGGTTTTCCAAACTGAAGGTAAACGGGGAAAAAACTGCAGAAGCCACCGGTCGCAGTGGAGAGAAACTCGTTACATTTGTAACGAGTGGGGGAAATGTTTTCAGTATTGCGGTACCCAAAATCCCATCGGCAAGCACACTTCAGAGAAACCGTACAGCTGTAATAAAGATGAGAATCACCAACATTATAACAGGGAGGAATCAAATTGCATTGTGCAACACTTTCTCACCAAAGCAGTCTAAGTGAGCACCAGTTATACCAGAGAAAATAAGGTAGGCAAGAAAACCAAACTAATGTGAACAGCGTAGGAAAGATTTTGTATGAATAACCTTAAATCATATTTATGCAGCTGCACTGTGACCCTAGAGTGTGTCTTTTACAATAAAACCAGTCGGCTTACGCTGAAGAGAAACCATACAGCTGAGAACAAAGTCAGAAAGATTTTGTAGCGGTAAGAAAGTAAAAATTCTATCAATGCATTCACACTGAAAATAAACTGCACATTTTTTTCATATCATAAGGCCAAAATAAAAATAAAAACACAAGAAAAACCTGAAATTAATACATTTTGAAGAAGTTGTTGGTTGCTTAAAACCATTCAAGGTGAAACACTAACAAAAAAATAAATAAAAATATAATAATAAATGTGTTTAGGACATAAATCTGCACGTGTTTCTGCTAGCAATAACCACCTACAGCTCAATCAACTCCTCATGGCACAACGTTCCTATGCTAACCTGATGGTAAATAAAATATAGCCTGAGTAACTGAACTGCAAACATAATGGAGAAAACATACTCAGTATGATTCATTCATTCAGAATATTCAGAATATCATCGCTAACTATATTATATATTATAGCTAATGTCCATAATTTCCTACAGCAGTTACTTAATCAGCAAACCAGTTAAAATGAATCAAATATAAAGGATTCTGCAAAAATCTTGAGCCACCCATTACGTCTTTATATTTTGCTAGGGAAACGGGAAATAGATGCAGCAACTTATTGAGACGTGCAAACATCCACGGATAAGGTATAACGTTATGAACGCCTGTCTAATTCTGTGTTGGTCCCCCTTTTGCTGCCAAAACGGTCCTGATCCGTTGAACTATGGACTCCACTAGACCCCTGAAGGTGTGCTGTGGTATCTGCACCAAGATGTTAGCAACAGCACATCAGCAACAGCAACAGTCCTGAAGCTGCGAGGTGGGGCCTTCATAGTCTGGACTTTGTGCAGCATATTCCACAGATGTGCGATTGGATTAAAATCTGAGGAATCTGGAGGCCAAGTCAACACCTCAAACTCGTTGTTGTGCTCCTCAAACATTCTTGAACCATTTTTGCTCTGTGGCAGGGCGCATTATCCTGCTGAAAGACTCCACAGCCATCAGGGAATACTGTTTCCATGAAAGGGTGTACATGGTCTGCAACAGCGCTTAGGTAGGTGGTATATGTCAAGATAACATCCACAGGGATGGCAGGACCCAAGGATTCCCAGCAGAACATTGTCCAAAGCATCACACTGCCTCCACCAGCTTGCCTTCTTCCCATAATGCATCTTAGGCCCCTTTTGATAGATACTGACCACTGCAGACCACACTGCTTCAACAGTGTTGAGGTCCAGGCTCTGGGAAAGGCCAATCCATGACCGATAATGTCTACTGTCATGCTGAAAACTGAAGCCAATCAGATGCTTTCCAGAGGATATTGCATGGTGGACAAAAATCTGATGGTACCTTTCTGGATTCATAATTCCAACAAATTTGACAAGATCTCCAACACCGCTGGCTGAAATGCAGCCCCACAACTCCTTTAACTTTAAAACATTACAAGAAGGTCTGTCTGCTTGGAAACAAAATATAAAGACTTGAGGGTTGGCTCAAGACTTTTGCACAGTACTATATACATATCTACATGTGTCAACATTTTCCCCTAATATTTCCATCTATTTAATATTCATTTAGAAGGATGTTGACACATATGTTAGTATGTGAAGGTTTGGTATATGTTTGAGTGTATGAGTCTCATTTTTCTTTTCCTCTTTTATATACGAGTAGCTTTGGAGAGAGGGAAAAATAAAGCATTAAAAACAGAGATTCACTGAGTCCATCCATGTGACCTGCAAAGGTAATATGCATGTATGTATGCAGCAGCGTCAGCAGAGGGTGCTGTTGCATTTCCAAACATGATCCTTGGCGTGTGAAATCTAATCTATGGCAGCTCCCACTTCCTGGAATCAGCTGCAAAAATCAGCTAAAACTCAACGAGCTGCTCTCACTGAACGAATTCAAGGCGGTTTTAGGGGAGCTGGAGACTGCAGATGTTGTGCCTGATTATTACTACCCCTGTTTTTTAGCTGGAAACAGTGATTTTTTTCAGCTTTAGGCTTCACTGGTGTTGGCATTTATAAATTCTAGCTGTTTTTGTCCTTTATTTGTACATTTGGTATACTCATTTTGTCTATTTTTGCTGTGTATTTGTACTGTTGTGCCTTGGCTCAAGAGTGGTATTGTCCTGGAGATAGTTATAATAAAAACAAGCCTACTTTCTGTACTAATTTTCTGCATTAATCTATGAACACAACTGCAAAATGACAGCTGTGTCTACAGTCAGAGGTAGCGCAATAAATACAAACGTAATAGTCTGTGCTGCAAATTTAGCATGTGTCCAATGAGAAACCAGTTCACGGCCTCCAACACCGGCATCATGTAAAAGGTAACTACATGGCCGTGAACAACGCGCGCATGTGTGGAGGGACTCAGTAGGATGCGTCGCAAAGATTTGATCATTATTTACAAAATGGCCAATGTGAGAGGCTTTGTGGACTGACAACGAGGTTGGATTGCTGCTGCACACAACACTCAATAATAAAACGGCAAAAACACAAGAAAAGATCGTGAATCGCGCTACTCGAAGTTCGTTGAAGCACTCGTGAATGCTAACCCGAACGAGTGTTGTTCATCTGTTAGTGCATGCGCGGAAAACTGTGGCGGTTGCAACCATAGTGCGCGTGTGCGAGGACCCCCGTTTCCAAAACATGCCGTATTCAACCGTTTACACGACAACAGAGGCCGGTGCGTTTCTGAAACTTTCCACTCTGGACCCCGTTTCGAAAACGCATCGTTTTCACTCCGTTCTCGCGTAAACGGGAGGCGGAAACGCATCGAAACGACGCCGTTTTCATTTAGAAATGGTGTCGTGGCCTAAATTCCATGGAATGTAAGCTGCACGATACGGAGACCCCGTCGCCCCGTGCTGATGCTTGTGGCTTATGAATCTGATTTTTCTTTTTAAGCTCTTTTATGTTTTGTATGACAAATCTGCAAAATAATTTGTAACTAAAGTTTTAGAATTAGCAAAGTGTAGTAAATACAGTGCTTCTGTCTGCAGGGCACACGTTTTGAAATAAATGTTATTTGGAGCTGCTGCGTTCATATATTTCTGAGAGAGACTGTCCTCCCCGAGTCTCACATATCGCTCCTCTGGGTAATGTCTCAGAAAGTTCACGGCTGCAGCGACTCGGGGAAAATGTCAGCATAATCTGTGCTATTCTAAGGAGGGAAAAAATCAATATTGTGTATATTGATGCATGCTCGGATATCATCACTGATGCCACGTTCTGCGAAGTGATAAATCAACAGTAGGAACAAGAAGATTTATAACTGTTAATGTGTCAGATGTTGTGCTGTGTCTGCATCTTAAAACAGTAACTAATGACCTGATTGGACTCAGAGAGGAACGTAAATGAGCTGAAATTGACCGATTTTTCTTTCTTTCTGATCATTAAGAATGATGAATAGTTAAAGCGCTCTGATATTTCCAGCATTCATTATTTATTCATTATTTTTGCAGTTTTTTTCAAACACTTCGATGCAGTTCTCACATCAGGGACGTCGTATGTTTTTCAAATATGCGTGAAAGAGCAACAGCAGTGAAACTGCTCTTCAACTGAAAGCAAATGGAAGCGTGTGCATGTCGTGACACTGCTAATTAAACACGAGCATACAATACACAGTATGCAGTGTGACTTCACTGTATTATACAGTAGTCAGTGCTGCGTTCTAAGCTTTTTCTTTTTTGTTTTGTGATGCACAGAGTCTCAGGAGTGATTTGTGACAGAAGGACAGCAGCCAGAGTGAAAGGGAAGATTGACAGGATGGTAGTGAGACCTGCTGTGACGTGTGGATTGGAGATGGTGGCAAAAAAAAAAAAAAGACAGGAGGCCAAGCTGGGAGTAATCAGGATGACCAGAAGAGCCAGGATTAGAGATGAGTACATCAGAGGGACAGCTCAGGATGAGCGGTTTGGAGACAAAGTTAGAGAGGAAAGGCTGAGATGGTTTGGACATGTGCAGAGGAGGGATGGTGGATATAATGAGCAGAGGATGCTGAATGTGGGGCTGCCAGGCAGGACGAAAAGAGGAAGACCACAGAGGAGATACATGAATGTAGTGAAGGAGGACATGCAGAGGGCTGCAGGAGGATGCTGGGACAGGGTGAGATGGAGGTCCACCACGGCGACCCCTAAAGGGAGCAGCTGAAAGAAGAAGAAGAAAAAGATGGTTCACATTTTGCTTTGTGTCAGCAGTTACATTGTGTCAAGTTTCAAATGAATCCTTCATATTTCATCTCTGCGTCGGTCAGCACACGTTTTACTCTACTTTAGGCCCACATTTCTTTCCTGTGCTCTTTTATCACAGAGGAAATACAAAACCATTCAGTAACTAAATCTTAAAACAGCAGTGAAAAGTTTTTATTCCGAGAGTCCTTTACTCTGTTACTCTGGAAAAGGATTTGATTGTTTTAGTGTCTTTTGGAGAAATGATTAAATGAGTCTGTGTTGTGAGAAATGCCTTCACTGTTCTGAGAACTGCATCAAAGTGATCGATAAAAACTGTACAGTAAAATAAAATTAGATCAAATAAAGTTTTCTCTTGTTGCTAGGAGCGGCAGAATCCCTCAAGGTGCTCACTGATTGGCTCCCAGCCCGCCACCTCGGGCCAATCAGATACCAGTGCGTCCGTAATAAGAAACCAGTCTTTTTTTCTCTTCTTCTTTTTTTAGTGCTACTATTTATTATGAGGACCTGTTTCCTGTAACGTGCCTTTGATCCGATGCTTTCTGCACCTCCGTGAGGACGTTTCGACAGAAATGTGTGTTGTTGGTCAGATACAAACACGCCCTCAGCGGTGAAGCTGTTTTCCTCCTCACTGGTTTCACCGACACACTGATGGGGATGTACTGCAGCAGCTGTTGCTGGCTCGTGGCAATAATGGCGGGGCTGTCGTGTCAGGAAAAAAAACCCACACAGACACGTGCACGCAGAACTTCCGGTTTCTTTCAGTGCGTCTAAAAAATAAAACCCACACTGGGAGTCGTTACAAATGTATCAACTTTACTACAGTTAGACTCCATTAGAGGCGCAAATGTAACCACTGTCTGTCTTTTATTTATGTAACACGTTATATTTACTTTGGATGTGCTGTTATAACTTATATTAAACGATGCATGTGAAACAACATGACTAGCTTTACTCTTTACATAAGAGCACAAACCACAGGTCCATCAGCAGCCAGCTGATCGTCTGTGACGTGCTACAAAGTAAAGCTTTATTGATCAGCTGATCAGGGCAGCACCGCGGTGAGCGCTATTACCTCACAGCGAGAAGGTCCTGGGTTCAAATCCACCACCTGTTCTGCACTGTGGTGCAGGTACACTAGTTCCGAGTTACACCTTTTAGAGGCTTTTACTTTGAACGCAACAGTGGCGACAGGGCGGAGGTGTGCAGTCTGGCGCTGTGCGTGCTTGACGTGCCGCTGGCGCTGATGGCGGCGGGGCTGGCGGAGGGTCGCACTGAGGAGGGAGCGCGAGGAGGCGGGGGACCGGAGAGACTGAGAGAGGAGGCCCCGGCGGTACCCAGCACCGACACCGCGGCAGACAAACAGGAATCACAACGACTGCAGAAGCAGCGAGGCCCGCAGACTGACCCAGCGGACGGACGGAGCGGTACGGTTGTTTTTGTTTATGAGCTGCTGGGGGGATTTTACCGTTAACGGCAGCAGGGGGGGTCCGTCTGCAGCCTGCTGGGCTCTGAATTAAACCTGCGCCCAGTTAGCGGGTTCAGACTTCTGCTGTGATGAATGATGTGCATGTTTGGTACGGGATGATGTCTCTCTGTATGGCCTTTATGTATGTATGCATGTGTATGTATGTGTGTGTTTGTGTTTGTGTTTGTGTTTGTGTGTGTGTGTGTGTGTGTGTGTTGCCTTCACTGACCATCAGCCATCATGTTTACCAGGCTCTGTGTGTGTGTGTGTGTGTGTGTCTGTGTCTGTGTCTGTGTGTGTGTGTGTGTGTGTGTGTGTGTGTGTGCGCAGCATTGCAGCATGCAGCCAGAACTTGGCCCAGTAAAGAAACTCCTTTACAGACCACCAGCTTTCCCTGTGAGCCGGCTGAACTCTGCAGCAGTGTGTTTGTCCGCTTGTCCATATGTCAGTGTGGGGACCACTGTGAGTTTTAAGGAGTGAGGACATTTTGGTCTCTACCTTTCTATTGGGTTTGAGAGTTTAATTTTATTCCAGAAAAAAACTGAATCACTGTTGCTGATGGGGATGAAAGTCCGGCGCATCACAGATGCTTTTTGTTTGTTTATTGTGTTTATGTTGTTATTAACGCCTGTTTTCTGCCAGGAAAACAAAAGATCTTCATCATAAAAAACAGTCGAAAGTCTTTCAGCTCTTTGTCACACTGTCTTTGTATAATTTAGCCAGCAGAAAATTAATGTGACTGTATATTAAACATGAATGTAGCCACCATGACTTTATTAATTGGTTTTGGACCATGGACGGTTTAAAAGACAGACGTAGCTACTGTGACATCACCCTCTCGCTTCTGAAGACTCGAGATTGGTGTTTCTGCCGTCGGCATCTTGGTTTCAAAAAGCTGGATATGGCGAGGAGAGGCCGGTCTGACTGTGAAGCTTGGCCAAGTTTAGCCATCACTTATCCATTTCAGGGTCCTCGGGGGGCTGGAGCCCATCACAGCTACCATTGGGTGAGAGGCAGGGTACACCGTGGACAGGTCACCAGCCTGTTCCAGAGCCCGTGCAGAGAGAAAGGCGACCATTCACACTCATTCACACCCACAGCCAATTAACAATCACCAATTAACCTACTGGGCAGCCTGTGGTAGTTCCACAGTGCGTTAGCATAACATTTGCAAACATTTCAGCCTTCATGGAACAGAGTTAATTTCACAACGGCAGTGCCAGCAAACAAAAGAAAAACGTGCACTTCAGGATGTTGTAAGAAGGAGAACGCTTTTAAATGTATTCAACTTGGATCAAGTCTGAATGCTGGTCTTTTAGCTGCTTCACTAAATTGTAAGTGTTTCCTCCTTTGGTCGTTTCACTGGAGATTATCGTGGCAAGCGTGAGCTAAAAACTCGCACTTACGAGCAAAAATACGAGATTATAAAATTTGCGGAAGCAAATCCAGGGACGAAGCAGAAAGCCGTTGCCGAGAAATTCGATATTAGACCCCAAACTGTCTGATATTTCGAGGAATCGTTTTTTATCCGACTTACACATTAGACGGATTTTTTACAAGTTGGATAAAGTTCCACGGGCCATTTGAGTCCGACTGAGGTGATTTCTACAGTATTTCGACTCTGTCTTCCTGATCAATGAGTCGCAGCAGAGCTGTCGCCGCAGCTGCACCAGTCGCTCTGATGACATTCCTATCATCCACCTGTCAGTCAGAGAGGCCACGCCCCTAATCATGCAAACTTTTAGCCTTAAAACAAGAGAAATACGTGAGTTATAGGAAAAAAGTCAGTTATTATGGAGAAACCAAAACTTTTTTTTTAGCATCAGGCTGTTAACATGTTTATTTCTGCTGCAAAGTTGGACGCTGGGTTTTAGCTCGCTTTTGGAGTCACCATCGAATGGAACTGCAGTTTTTGGCACTTCTGGGCACCGGCTTTACTGTTTGTCTTTTTGCAGACGGCAGTGGAGAAATCTGATACTGATGTTGGACTGGAATATTTGTGGATAATAGAAACGTTAAAACAAACTTCATTTTAAAGCCAGCACTGCTGCTGCTACATAAATAATCTGCTGATTATTTATGGTAGAATTTTCCCGATGGAGCTGTTATTTGTTCGCTCTGTAAAGTTTAACAAAATGCCAAAAACAAGGACAGAAATTTCACAGTCAAACTGTCAAACTGTAAAGGTTTTCAGTTTGCTTTGCCGTCAGCCGGAGAAAAGCATTAGACACCACTGAGATCCTGAAACTAAAGATTGTTTCACACAGTCACTGATGAATTTTCTTATTATTGATTAATCAATAAGAAGGTCTGTACTACAGTGACTCAGAGAGAGATGGAAGCAGCACAGTGTCTCTCACTCACTGAATGGTACAGAGGGAGATGTGGTTCTCGCCAGGCTGCAGGGCGAGCTCCCAGAGATGTTTAGATATTTGAGAGACAAAAGAAAGAAACCAAACTACTGAAAACCCGAGCTGTTTGTGAGAGAGACTTTAAGATGTCGCTAATAAGTTTAAAAATCGAACTTTCCTTAAGCTTCAACTATACAAATCGAAAAAAAAAGAAAGTACACCCTCTTTCAATTCTAAGGTGCTACAGCCTCACAACGTTGCTTTAGTTCCTTTAGATTTGTGGATATTCGTTCATGCACGGCTCTCTTGAGGTCCCGCATCAGTATTTCAATCAGGCTGAAGTCTGGACTTTCACTGGGTCATTGCAGAACCTTGATTCTTTTCTTTTTCAGCCAGGGTGTTGCAAAGTTTCTGCTGTGCTCGGGATCATTGTCCTGTTGAAGGACCCAGTTTCAGCCAAGCTTTAGCTGTCAGACAGATGACCTCACATTTGCCTGTAGAATACTCTGGCACACAGTTCATGGTCGTCTTAGTGACTGCAAGGCGGCGATGAGAGCAGATCTCCTCATCGTTCCATTAGGCTTGTGGTTTGTTCAGAAGCAGCTTTGCAAACCAAAGCTGTGCTGCTGTGTTCTTGTTAGAGAGAAGAGGCGTTCTCCTGGCAGCCCTTCCAAACAAGCCGTACTTGTTCAGTCTGTTTCTGATTGTACTGTCATGAACTTTAACCTTTTACATGCTAGCTGAGGCCTGTAGAGTGTGTAGCTCTTGGGTTTTTGTAGTTTCTCTGAGCACTGCACGGTCTGAGCTCGGGGGTGAATTTGCCAGCACGTCACTCCCGGGAAGATTGGCAGCTGTGCCGAATGCTTTTACTTGTGAATAATCGTTCTCACTGTAGACGATGAACTTCAGATTGTTTGGAAATGTCCTTACAACCTTTCCTGGATTGATGGCAGCAACAGTTGCTTCTCTAATGTCATTGGCATTGTGTTAACACACACCTGAACGCTCCAGACCTCTGCTTTTATGAAGTTGCTCACACCTGCTGATGATTAGCTAATTAAGTTAATTTGATTAGCAGCACCTGGCTGCTTTATTCCTATGGAAGCAGTAAGGGTGCACTTAGTTTTTCACACACTGCTTTTGCATTTTAGCTCAATTTTATTAAATTTTTTTGGCATGGTGTAATGTGACATGTTTGTAGTTCATCTGAGGTTGTATTTAAATAGTTTTAAGACCTGCTGAGAACCAGATGATTTTTTAAATGTTGTCCATGGGGTGTACTTTCTTTTTACCATGACTGCAAGATTGGGCCGTGAGGTGTGAGCGGAAAAGCATCAGCAGTTTAATTGTTACTCATTAACTTATTAACGTTACTCTCATTTGTCAGCGTCACTTCTCCTCCTGAAGTTTTTTATGTTGATCTTCCATCTCTGAACGGGAGTCCGTCCTTCAGCGTCGGGTCTCAGTCAGTGAATTATGTCAGCGACGGTCCTCACAAGGGTACAAGTGTAAACACGTGTGTGCGTGACATGGACTGAGTGGCAGCTTTGTGTCACTTGTGCTTTGACTCCGTGCGGCAATGAATATCAAACAGGCCTGTAGTAGTGTGTGTGTGTGTGTGTGTGTGTGTGTGTGAGAGAGAGATGTCTTGTTGTATATCAATAAACTATTGTTTCATTCTTGTTTTTTTTCCTCCTCTCTCCAGTTCAGGGCCTCCTATTGGCTGTCATCCCGTCTCCCAGCCGGCGCTCTCCTGCAGCTGCAGTACTAGCAGAGTTCAGTGGCTGTCACACGAGAGTGGTTTAGGTGGTGCTGTTCTGTAGCCCTTAATCGCGCGTGAGTGGTGATAACAGCTCTGGGAGCCCCCGCCCGCCCCTATTGGATGCAGATGTTCCCGCCTGGTTGTGGTCTTTCTCAGTGATGAGTTCAGTAATTTGCTGTCAGGGAGGCGACGCTGAATCTGCCAGGCTAGCAGCTGCTTCGCTGTGAAGTCCTCTCTACACTTCAGGTGTTTCACCTGCGCTGAAAATGTAGATTATCTTCGTTTTAAAGCTATTTGGAGTTACCAGCTAACCAGAAGAACACACACACACACACACACACACTGCCTGCTCCAGAAGGGAAGTTCAGCTGGAAAACAGATTACATAAAAAATGTAGCTGGATTGCGACCCGGATTGTGCATTCAGCAGCTAACATCCAGTTAGCGGCTTGCGGCGAGCAGGTAGCGGTGGCTCGGGGTTAAGTGTGCGTGAAGCGGGGGTGCGATGGAGTACCACTCCGGTGGCAGCCTGCCCCTGCTGGGGAGACCGCGGTACTGCCCGGGTGCCAACGCTAACGGAGGATACCTGTGTGAGACGGGACACTGCTGCGGCGAGACCGGCTGCTGCACCTACTACTACGAACTCTGGTGTAAGTTCCTTTACTGCATTCATGATTTATGCAGCGGTGAGTGTATCCAGCATTCAGAGTGCTGTCCCAGCATCATTTTACATTCATAAATGGTTCATTTATTTCTAGGCCAGTATTCTTGCTTCCCTGTCGCCGTTACACAGCCATATATAGAGATGCTCCTAAAGCCTCGATCATACTTTCTTTATAATTTACATTACAGTGCACCAACTTCTGCGCTGCAGAAAGTAACAGGACTGACTACTCGGCTGTTGGGTCTCCAGCCGCCTGGGGCGCATGCATAGTTGGTGCACAAAGCATAATCGAGGCTTAACCCTGTCCGAGGAAGTTCATCTCCACTGCTTGTATTGGCAGTCTCATTCTTTGACTCGCTACCCAGAGCTCGTCATGGTAGGAACGTAAATCCATCAGTAAAATCAATAGCTTGGCGTTCACACTAAGCTCCCTCGCAGAGCAGTGCAATATCCACATCACTTCAGGCGCTGTGTCAGCCTCCCGCTCTCCTGTTCCCTCATTAATGAACAACACCTCATGATGCTTAAACTTCTCCACTTGGGGCAGCAGCTCCTCCCTGACCCAGAGAGAACCAAACGGTGCTCCTTTAGCCTCTCTACATTTAGTAAATGATTGATGTAATGATGTATGTAACAACATTTAAATGTTTAGTCATGTACAGTAACAGTGAAAAATCCCTGCCTGGTATGTTTTCACACTAACAGCTGTGTTTTATTTTGTGTGTGTGTGTGTGTGTGTCTATGTGCACATTCAGGGTTCTGGCTGCTGTGGACCGTCCTCATCCTGTTCAGCTGCTGCTGTGCGTACCGACACCGTCGAGCCAAACTCAGAGTCCAGCAGCAGCAGAGACAGAGAGAGATCAGCCTCCTGGCCTACCATGGAGCCAACTCCTACCCCTCCTCCATGCTGGACCTCAGTAAGACACTCGAATCTGTGTTTCCTGGATGTTTTCAGTGAAATTAGGCAGGTGTGTCAAGGAGGAGGTGTTTACTTCATCACAGGCATCAGGACTGCTGTCTGGGTGAAGAACAAAACTGAAATAAAGATCGCAGTTAAGTAGCATTAGGGCTTGAACTGAGGTCACATTTCTTAGTTCAGGCTTCGTTATAAAGCTCGCAGCTCTGTTAAAGAGCAGAGGCTGGAAAACTAGATGTTTGCTGGTTTTCTAGGACCCATGGCATCCCTCTCTGTATGAGAGCCGCCTCTAAACTCTACTCACAGCATCAGAACAATGAAGCCTGTTCTTGGGGTTTTTTTTGTTTTTTTTGTGACTGATGCTCGGCTGTCAAGTCGAGTGACGTGCCGCTTGTCTAATTCGCGGTCGTGACGCCTCAGTGGAAATTTACAGCTTGGAGGCCTTAAAGAGTAATTCCGGTGATTTTCAGAAGAAGTTTGCCTTCTATCCTTCTCCTTCTCTTTTTTTAAACTCTGGAATATTATTTTTTCGAAATTGAAAAGTATTTATTTAATTCAACCACTGTGTCAGTATCACTTTTAAAGGGAAGTTCTGCTGAATTAGTTATCCCCATCTTTGCCCCACCTGTGAAGGGTACACCCTGTACAGGTCGCCAGCCTGTCGCAGGGCCAACACAGAGAGACAGACAACCATTCACACTCAGTTTCACACCTGTGGGCAATTTAGAATCACCAGTTAACCTAACCCCAGTAACAGCATGTCTTTGGACTGTGGGAGGAAACCCACGCAAACACGGGGAGGACGTGTAAACTCACCTAGTTTATTAATGTCATCTGTTAAACCTGCTGAGGTCATGCAGTACACTTAATTAAATTAACCTTGTCTAACTGCAGAAAAACTGCAGTCACACTGCTGGTCGCTGCACTCTTGCTACATTACATCAAAACAAATGCAAAGTAAAGGTACTTTTACATGGAGTACACACTCATTGTCAAATAAAGTGCATTACCACTTTAAAATTGTCATCCAATTAACCGAGTAATAAAGGAATATTTCTTGCAGATTGCATCAGATAACAGGCAAAGGTCTTTCTGTCTACTTTGTACTAAACTTCCTTCCCTCTTCTGCTCTTAGGTTTCTTGGCATCCCTGAAGTTGCCTTCCTATGAGGAGGTGGCAGCTCAGCCCTCCACCCCTCCTCCTCCATACAGCTCTGTGTTCACCACCCCTCGCTATCCGCAACCTCCACGCACCACCGACCCCCATCTGCTCACTCAGCACGGTCCCCTGCTGCACCGGCCGCACAGTGATGGGCCGTCCTCCCTCAGCTCGGACAACAGGTAGCAATTCTGCTAATGCTATAGGAAGTACTGATAGTTATCAGGTAGTAGTAATTATTGCCGTGGAACCAGGGATCCTTCCTTCCTCAACTCTAATATCAAGTATCACTGATACTTATGGTACTACCACAAATAATAGTTACTGCCAGTGCCTATGCTACTACTATTGGTAAAACTACTGATAATACCATTCAGACTACTTTTGCTGTCACTTATTACTTTGTTTACCTTGTGAGTTGGAGTTATGCAGATTAATATATCAAATTCAAATCTGATTCTGTAATAACTCTAAATCTTTCCTGTAGCTCGAGTTGTTCCTGTGATTCCTGCTGCCCCTCCTCTCCGTGTAGCTCCTCCCTGTCAGCACCCATCACATATGAGACTGACACAAGCCACGCCTCCACACCAAGCGAAGCCACGCCTCTCACTCTTGATGTCACCATGGAGACCATCTCTGCCGCTGCAACCTGCTTGAAGGTAAACGAGGCGCGGTTTGCTTCTGAGAGGATGGCCCTTGACGTTGCTGATGCAAACGCTGCCGGAGCTCATACACCAGTTGCCATAAACTCATCAGTTCCCAGCCAGACTGTTACCGTGGCGGTTGTTACCAGGGCAGCCTCCCCTCAGCCTTCACCCTCGCCTGGTTTTCAGCTCACCCTTCCAGTTGGGACTACATCTCCCATAAAGCAACAGCTAGACATAGCACCATGTACCCCAACAGTCAGCACCTGTAGCTCAAGTACACTTCCTAGTCCAAATGTTGACACAGCACTCCCCACCATCCAAATAATACATATCGAGGGCCCAGCTAGGGACACAAGGACCCCTGCCCCCCAAATTCCTTCAATGTTAGGCCCTCCTACGCCAACAGCTAGCACTTCTGACTCGTCTACAACCACCACAAAAACACCAGAAACACTCAATTTAACAAGGACTTTTGATACAGTCAGTTCTCCTAATAGCCCAGCCTCAGTACCATCTCCAGATGTTGGAAGAACTTTGGCCCCAGTAGCGGGCTCCACTACTGGCTCCCCAAGTCCAAACTCAGATGTTGTGCCAATTCCATTACCTACAAAGCTTACCCAATCTGCAGTCCAAGAACCTACTGAGCTTACCCAGTCTCCAGTCCAAGAATCTACAAAGCGTACCCAAACTCTAGAAACTACAAACCTTGTACAAGGTCAAGAATTACAAACACCACTTCCAAAGCTTACACAACCTCCAGATCCAGTAAGTTCAGACCTTATCCTGCTTCCAAATCCACAACCTAAAGCCACGGTAGTTGCAGATTCACCAATTAATGCCCTTCTGTCTCCAGTACATACAAATCTTGCCCTAGTTACAGATACTGCACCCACTTTACCCACACTATGTCAGTACCAGAACCTAGAATTATCACCTGGATTAGGTTTAGTCCAGGTTCCTCCCAGCCCAGGGTCAGACTTGTCCCAGCATTTAGGCTCTGCTGCTGTTTCAGCATCTTGTCTGGATTCAACTGCAGAAACAGATCATTCAGGACATTCTCTGGTCCTGTCTCGATCGTCAGAGTTCGACCATATTCCTTCATTGCCATTAAATGCCCAGGCATGTTTTGGTTCTGGTTCTTGTTCTGGGTCTGAATCATGCTCTGGTGCTGGTTCTGGATCAGGTCCTCTGTCCAACTTTACACCAGTTCTCACCTTTTCAGCAGAGGTGTCCCCCACTTCCTCTTGCCCAGCCATAACCATAGAGTCTGAATCTTCTTATGCTACTTGTCAGTCACCCATTGCAACTCTCTCACCATCCTCACCCCCACCCCTTTCCACTTCTCCACCTCCTCCTCCTCCCCTAATTCTTCAAGCCCTTTCTTCCACCTCCGTCACTTCTCCAGCCTTACTCCTGGACCCCCTTACTGCTTTGCACCAGTCTGACAAAGGTGGCTCTTCCTCTGGGCACGCATCCTCCCTCTCACCTTCACCTCGTGCTACTCAGTCTCCACCAAAACAGACTCTGTTTTCGCCCTGCGTGGATGTCTTTGAACCAGGACCACCCAGCTGGGAGAATGAGGAGGAGGAACAGGAGGAGAAGGACAATGACGAAGACGAAGATGAGGACATGGGAGCTGATGAAAGCCAATATAGACATCGGCGACTTACAGGTGACTCTGGGATCGAGGTATGCAGGTGTCGGGTAGAGGAGGAAGATGATGAAGAAGAGGAGGAGGAAGAGGAAGGTGGCAGGAAAGGAAGTGGAGGGGAGAGAGATAAAAGAAGTAGTGACACTGATCTCCATGACAGTGTGGACTGCCCTGCAAGAGGTCAGGTGACCACAGAGGAAGGACTTACACTGTGTACTCCGACAGCCACCACAACACCAACGTCTGAGGATAGCGGTGAAGTCGTCATTGTCATGGAGACAGTGTGACTGACAGAAACAGGCAGGTTAAACCATTCACCGCCCAGACAAGAGTTCAACAGGAACTGATTGATAGTGTTTACCTTTAAATCTTTCTGTAACTGGAGAGGTTTTAGATAAATGTGATTTTGATTGTGGATAAAATAGGTCCCACTAATAGGTATGCACAATTTTTAGTTGGTTGACTTGAGAGCTTATTGATATCTGAGATGCACTGTAAGAGGGTTATTGTGCCAACATGTACAGGTACAAGAGAGATTTTTACTCTGACACCATGCAAGGTTGGAAAAGGTTTAGGACTACCGTACTGCAGAACTGTTGTCAGCTAGGTATAAAATGTCTTAAAAAATCTGAGCCCCATCTCACTAATTTTAAAAATATCTACCCATCCATTATTACTTCATGTTGGAGAGTTGCCT
Source organism: Cichlasoma orientale (assembly GCA_034780415.1). NCBI lineage: Eukaryota > Metazoa > Chordata > Actinopteri > Cichliformes > Cichlidae > Cichlasoma > Cichlasoma orientale. Next base: position 23,392 of record JAVDPK010002681.1, on the reverse strand, counting down.
ATTTATGAAGAAAATCTAAATCTCGAGCACCCTGTTGTGCAGGATCTGCACATCCATTCAGTGATGTTCTCAGTTACAGGAAAAGTCCTTGTAAAGTGGGAGCTAAACCCTGAGGTATAAGTGATCAGTGATAATAAAAATCCTAACCCTAAATGCTACCCCTATGGTATTAAAGTTTAGAATTTATTTATTCATTTATTTTAGCGTTTGAAAATGGTTCTTCTGAGTTTGGGGAGTCAGGGGACAAAAAAATTATGCCTTACAAACTAACAAAATCAAAAAAGTACTTTTTTTTTCTTCAAAACATTTAGAGTTAGGATTAGGGTTAGACCTATCCTTAACCCTGTGAATGCAGGATTCATTGAGGTTGACCCGCACCAGCTCAGCTGATCCAGTGACGTTCACAAGTCATCATAAACGTTGAATTAAGACTGCGCAGATTGTCACTGTAGATTGCATCACACCCCTCACAGAAATGATGTTTTCCACCATTAATAAAGAAATGAGGAACCTTAAATAGTTAGACATGTAGCCGGTAATACCTCGCTCGTCTTGGGTGATGACGTAGGTTTGGCAGCGTGCTGGGGACAAATTGGCTGCTTTGGAATTGAAGAGAGGCTGATGTAGGAGGATGATTCACGCTGACTGACAGCGGGAAGGCTGATTCATTCATTAAGCGGACGTTTTTGATGAAGAAGTCTGTCAGGAGGGCGGAATTAGGTGGGTCGTTTTTTGTTTTTTTTTTCAGATTTCTGTTGATGTGTTTGTTGCATCTTGATTCTTTGTGGAAGATTTTCAGGGTGGACGGGATCGGCGGGCTTCCTGTGCGTTGGCCATTCAGCAGAGAAAAGCTCTTACATAAATAAACGCAAACAATGGGCACTTTTAGAGAGAAACAAAGCACCAAACACAGCAGAGACAGAACGCGTCATGGTTCCCGTCTTCTTTGCCTCTTTCTCTGAGTTTGAGGCCAGATAAAACAATACTTGTAAACAGTAACATTTTTGCCTTACACTTCTCATGCACCTCTCATTCATAGACAACTCTCCTTTATCTGAACAAAATGGGATAAAGTAAATCTACTCCAATCAAAGTTTCACTACCAAATCAAAATTCTTCAAGGCCTTAGAAATTACAGTAGCCCCAAAATCTGGCTAGAGCTGAAGTTTATTTTTTAGGCACTTAGTACCGATTGATGTTTCATACACAATTCACATAATAGGCTTGTCAATGTTGATATTTTGTGACAAAAAAGACTAGAAAAGGTAGAGTATATTTTGTCAATGACAGAGTAATGTTTGTATAGTAATGGCTGGTGTAATTCAAGTCACCTTAGAGTCTGAAATTAGTGAAAAGCAATATTTTTCATCAGCAAGAGTCTGTGTGTAAATAGCCCCAGAGGGAACTGCAGAATAAAAGCTTCTGAACGGGTTCATATTAGGAATGCATCGTCATTGATTGTAAAATTCGTAAAGTTTGGATTTCAAATGTGGTTTGAGCAATTTCTGCCCACCTTTGTCTGTCTCTGTGTGTTTTTTTTTTTTTTTTTAATTACGTCTTGAAGATTTTTACCCTACAGCAGCAGAATAATTGTGCAGTTTTAAAGAGACGAGCCATTTCCAACACGCTTGATGGAGGTTTGCCATCACACATTTGTGAGACTTTGTGTGTCGGTGTATAACATCAAGTCAGAATGCATACAATTTTAAAAAATCTATCTATCTATATATATAAATATATATATATATACTGTCACTTTGTTATCTTGTGTTGTAGCATTGTAGCGTATGGGTTCTTAAAACTGAACTGGTTGGAGCACAAAGGTGAGATGATCTGCTCCCACAAAGTGCACTTGTTTTTGCAGCTGTTAATGTAAGTTGCATTTGAGAGTTTCACAGATGTGCGTTGAATTTTCAGTGTGTTGGAAAGTGTGTTGACTCCAGTAAGTGAAATAGTGCACAGTAGTGTTATCAGATTGTACTGGCAGGTGAATGCTTAAACCAGAACTCTTAAAGGTCAGAACGTTTAAATGTTGCCTAAGAAAGCAAAGACATGGGAGCTTTCAGGTCCCCATGGTGCAGGGTTCACCTGATGATATATTAACTCGGCCTTCTCAAATGGGCAGACGCTGAGTCTGCTGGACTGATCCTTAAACCCTGTGTCCATGCTGCATTACAACATGTACTTCATGTACTTCATGTACAACTTTCCTGACCGAGGTATCCATACGGATGCTCAAAATGTACAACACTGTCATGGACAGAAGCAATGATCCATCATACAAAGGACGTGGCGGAGCAGTCTGTTTTGGCAGCCAACGTACACAAGACTGGATTTATACTTGGCTCATTGTGCAGACATCTGGTTTTGAACTCAGACTTCTGAGAGCTTGAATGGATTCGTCTTATGGACTGAGATCAAGTTGTTTGCGGAGGCTGACAGACCTTCTCCAGAAAGTTCAAGGGTGATAATGAGCCGTTGATGTTGTGGTTAATGTTGTTATTGATGGTGTTTGTTTTTTTTTTGGTTTGTTTGTTTTTTTTGTTTACCTGAACTAATAAGGTTATATATCTCCATGGTTACAGAGTGCTATTTCTACTTGACAACTGTTACTACATAGCATTAGCTAGAGCTGTTCTTGCTCTGTGTGTGTGTGTGTGTGGACTTTTGACCAGAATGACTGGAGAAATGTCTGAAATCTGTCTGTAGCCCAGGTTCCCAAAGGCTGTGCAGCTCTTAGATCACCCTCACAAAGGAACCATTCCCTTAGGTTTCAGTCACACAGGCCTCAAGACCGGTTGGTGAACCCTGACAACCTCTGGTCACTAGGGGAAAATATGTATTCCCCAACTGGTTGGTGAGTGATTGCTGGAGGTACCAGGGTGAAATCGCTTGCAAACAGGGTGCTACACCAAAAACCTCCTTGTGGCCTTGGTCACTAGCAGATTGCCGCAGTGGCCTGTAGTTTGCATGGGAGATGCAGACTTGTTTGCAAATAGTCGCAAGTTACTTGCTGAGCGGTTTGTGAAACTCTGAAGCGTGCAATGCAAACCTGAATGGGAAACCATTTACCTTCAAACTAAAAGTTGAGCTTTACCGCTGAAACTTTTACTCTGGAGGCAAACGGTCTCCGTTTCCAGTTTGTGCCGTACTCTTCAAATTTAACACCACCCAGCGAGTAGTTGGTGTCTGCAGACAAGTTAGTATCTTCCATGAAAACTAAAAGCAACTACGGCAATCTGCTAGTGACCAAGGCCACAAGGAGGTTTTTGGTGCAACTCCATATACCTCTTTGTGACCAATTTCACCTAGAAACAGCAAGCAACCACCTACCAACTAGTTGGGGAATACATATTTTTCCCTGGCAATTTGTAGTTATTGGGGGGTCACTGACTGATCTTTAGGGCTGAATGAATGGGGCTTTAGTCATCGATTTCACAGCGACTACCAGTTACCACTCTCAACTGGTTGGGGAATACTAATTTTTTCCTTGCGACCAGTGGTTTCCAGGTGGCCCTCAGCCAGTCTTTAGGCTTGTGTGACTGGGCCTTAGAGTTCTTTAGAGTTTAGAGTTTTTACTGAAGCTCTTGACAGCCAACATGGCAACAGTCCTCGTTGGGATTTTGGGGGTAAAGGCTTTGACCTGATCACTGATAAAAATCTTGTACCCAGTCTCCCTGAATGTGAGGCTAATTTTAGAGCTGCATAACTTTTTGAAACCCCCGTCTCTGTGTCTTTCTGTTGGAGTTAAACCGGGATATTTTTTTTCATCACACGTTAAAAACAGTTCTCTTGCACTGAACAGTTTCACATTTACTGGCTTCACATTGACAGATTGGATGTTTGTCGTGTCAGTATGTTTTATTTTAAAGTTTCAGCTTAAAAAGAGACAAAAAATACTTAAGCATTTATAATCCCCCGTTTCTCTCTCACTACACAGATTTGAGGTAATTCCTTCTCTTCTCACCCTGACATCTCTTGCCCATTGGTGAACCACTGAAATGGCTTTTATTTTTAGATCATAAAAGACTGACAGTCACTGTAACATTACTCTGTAGTTCCTGAATCCCATTTTAAAGCACCTATTTATCTATAAAGCTCATCCGGCTGAAGTACTGGTAAGCTAATTCCTCTAATGAGACATCCGTCGTCCATTCACAGTTCACAAGAATCTCTCCTCTTTCTAGAGTATTAGTCAAATTTTAATTAAACTTGCACAAAATGATCGCCTAATGGGTCTTCACCCAAACTGTGCTCAAGGTCAAGGTCACATTTGCCATTTTAAAGGTAAGAACCTGTGAACTGTGATGGATCAAAAGCCAGATGAGCTACTACGTCACTGACATTCCGGTTGGAGTCAGGAGAGACCGTGTTTATTTAATTTCTGGAAAAAATGTATGCTTGTTGGATGATTAGGTGAAGGTTGTGGGTGGTTGTTGCAAGCAAAACTCTGCCTTATCATCATAAGTTCTCATCAGGATTGCTAATGATGGAGGCTATAAATGGAAGCCCATCCTGAGATCCTGCAGCAGGAGCTATGTGGAGGCAGTGAATCATGTATTAATTTTTGGGGTGACCTGTTCTTTTTTGTAAAACTGCCCACTTTGTTCCCTAACAAAAGCCTAAATTCAGAACTGAAGCCTGATGACCAAATATTTGGTCATGGACGAATCAGTCAGCAATGGGTCATACGGAGTTGTACCCTTTTATACTGTACGAGTTATCTTACCCGGTGAAACAAACATTGATCTTAAACATGAGACTCCAGTTAATTTAGATTTGGAACAACTGAATTTCTATATTTTTGGCCCTTTGATCAACTTTTACTTGTTTCACGAGGCGACTGTAAGCAACTTCACCTGTGGTGTGTAACAAAATAATTAAATTTACTAAAACTGTTGTTGTTCCTTCTTTGTACGGGTCTGTCTAAAGGATGTTACTCTGTTCTCATAGTCTCTTCTGTCCTTCCTGTATGCATGAGGTTTCTGTCGGTGAAGTCAATGGAAGCACAGAAGAGATTGGTTGTTAAAACCCCTTAATATTACAATGACAACGAAGCTAATTAGTAGTAATACTAAATGAATAGCTAGTGTGTATGTGTGAATGTATGGGTGTGACCTAACTAAACCAGCCTGTTCTAAAAGTGTGTGAAAATATACTGAATAAACTGTCAAATCTAAAAACCCGTGTGTGTGTGTGTGTGTTTATCTGAACCACATGCATCCAACTGGGACAGAAAATGAAGAAACTACAACGTGCTGATTATTAATCATTATTTATTCTATTAAAACCATAATAATGGCAAACTGCAGTTTGTTACTGATGATCATAATTCATTAAGCAGATAAGTGATCGTTAAATACTAATGTAAAAAACAAACATTTGAGGCTTAATTATCACGAGTCACATGAATTCCAATCATAATATGAAGATATTAGCAGCTTGAAGCTGTAATGAAGGTACGACATTACGTCTATTTGTAATTAAGATGTACAGTGTGTAAATTTTTGAGTTTTATTTTTTAAAAAAAATTGATTTTTGGGTGGCTCCATAGTGTGGTGGCAAACACATTCAATTGGCAAGTGAAAGGTTGCTGGTTTAATTCCACCTGGAGACACAAATTCCCTTTGGGATTGCAGCAGGAAGGATTTCCAGCGTAAAACTCTGCAAAATCAAACTTGTGGAGCTATATGCTATTGTGATCAATTGAAAGTAGCACATTTAAAAAACTTTTCAATGATTGTCAGCATTCTAAGGACTTTTCCACACCTGTAGTTCATTTACTCTGGTCCAAATATTTGATGAGTTTGTAAGCTTGTAGCTTTTTTCCGTGGTTTGGTTTCCTTTCACACAGAGAAAACTCCAAGTGAACCATAGTGCATCACTGCAAACCCCGTGAGAGCCTTCAGTTCGCCTGTGCTTCAGTTGCACTGGGAAAAACAGTGGTTGGAGGCCACGGCATAAGCAAAATTATTGCGACTGTGTGCAGTGAACTTGAGATCTTGGTTGCTTTGAAGATGGGGACCAGGTATGTGCCTACTCACAGTCCGCTGGTGTTTTCAGTGTAACTTTGGTGCATCAAGACAGCAACAAAACAGCAGGGAGAGTCAGTCTGCTATAACTTTGTGATTGAATAGTCAGGTTGGCAATTACGTCTAATCTGTTTGTGATAATATGGTGATTTCCTGAGATAAATGAGCAAAAATTATACATTTGTTGTTGTCCACGTACACAGATATTCACATCAACTACTCACATTTAGAGTCCCGAGAAAAACTCATAGATTTGAAACTGAAATTCAAAAATTCCTTAACAAATATTGATGCAGTTGCTGCAGGATGGAAATTTAACTGCAAAATGACATAGCTGCTGTGCAACCTTGCTTTTATACAGGATATATCCAGAATACAACCAGCCGGCAACCAGCTGAGTCCTCTGTTGCAAAGAGACACTTCACAGATGATTTGCACTCACTGGTGCAGACTGATTTGATTGTAACATGCTGGCAAGCTGTCTGATAGTGACTGCAGTGAGTCTGAGTTGGGAACATGCCGCGCTGTGGGAGTACGAATGCGTGAAAAGGAGGCAACTGGACTTTGTGAAGATGTTTTGTGTCTCAATCCATAAAGCTTCAGTTCTAAAACAACTGAGGGAGAGTCCCAGGTATTTAACCCCTAGTGGTCATCCTCTTGGAGCTGGTCCTGAGGGTTGTTGACCCACTATTATCATGTGAGTCGTCACATGAGCCACGGTGTGTAAAAAGGCGTGGCTTATTACCATCACTAGGGCCAAAGTGTCAAACCTCTGAGTGTCAGAGCCTATTACCTGTTAGGCTACAACAATCAGCATCTCTAGTTATCTCTTTACATTAATTTTATACTAATTAGGAACATTTTTATTGGTCAGATTTAACCAAAATGTCTTTAATAAAATAACTGTGAACTGTGTCTTTATTTAAGGAAATATGATGGAAGTATGTTATGACTAAGAACTTTCATATTTTGACTTCAGTGTAATGGTTTCTGTTGCTGACTGCCAGCTTCCCGCCCCCCTGTCCCCCCCACTCCCTGTCATTTTACTCCATCCTCCCATCCAGCCCTGGGAATGACAACAACTTTAAAAGGCAATGGCTGCAACACCACACCCAGCCGTCCCTGCAAGTTGGGCAGAGGAGCCCCATGTGGCTGCCTGAAGCTCATTCGCTGGAGCAGAGAGGACAGGAAAAGGAAGAGCTCCAGCCTGGCCAGTGATTCGCCAATGCAGACTCGAGGTCCCGCCCCAAATGGTAAGAAACAGGACGGTGTGACCCGCACACCCTGGTGGTCAAGAAAGCGTTCTGAAATGGTGGGGAAACACAGGAGAAGGTGATGCGTTCAGGTGCTGTTTTAAAAACAAACAAAAAAGTCTTTGGATGCTTTGATTTATCTGCGTGTGTTACCTGGGTTGAACAAATCAGGTTTATCCCAGTGTCGGGGGTCATGGTGAATCGACCACATGTTGACCAAAACACGTGTTCCTTGACTGACAGCGTGGCCTCCAATGCTACAGGAGAGGGAATTTGTGTATTTAATAGGCCTGCAGTCACAAATTATTTTATAGGTTTATTGATAATTGTTGATAAATGCTGCAAAAGTATCAGCATCGAAATTCAATCCTAAAAGTAAAAGTCTTCATTATATACACTTATAGCCTATCTGATACTGGTAGTTTTGGTATGCTTCCATAGGCACCACCACATACTGCAAAAATGTTCATGTTCATGCAGTTGAAATGTTTCTGCTGCTTTGCTCAAGTCCACAAAAGCTGCTGAGTAGAAGAGAATGGACGGACAGCATGTATGTCGCCATGTTCAAGGCAAACTTAAATTGGTCTACCTGCTGTTGGTCACAGCAGTGTGTGGGATCAGCACGGGACTGACTGGCCGGATCCTCATCCCCTCGTTGATGACACTGTCCAGGTACGGCAGCTTACCGCGGTCTGACATGCTCACAGTTCGCTCACTGCCAACATGCTCGTCCAGCTCCTTCTGCACGCGCTCCTGGATCTGGAGTGGGTGGAGTAAATTGGTTTGACCACATGCTAGGCTGATTATTCATAATGAATGACTAAAGGAAAATCATCCAACATCATGCAAGACACAAGATAACACCATCAAGTCCTCATAATTCTTCTATAGTACTTTAGCAGAAATGATCAGTAATCAGTATCACTGGTGTTTCTACCTCGGGGTGATGCAGCAGGTAGGCCAGGATCCATAGCAGTGTGGTGGACGTTGTCTCCACTCCGGCTCCAAAAGCCTCAGCAGCAGTCATCAGGACATGGTCGTCTGTTATTCCCTCATCCTTTGACCCAGAAGACTTTTGACCCTGCCCACCCGTCTGGCCCTTTAACAAGGCATCCAGGAGGTCACGTGGCTCTCCATCACTTAGTGATAACTGAATACACATCAGAGAGGGAAAAAAAGTTGATTCTGTTTTAAAAGTAAATAATCAAAAAATGTTTCTGTACCAGTGCGTCAAAGCAGTGGTTCCCAAAGTGTGTGAATTCATAGATCAGGCAACATTCTCAAATGTTGTAAATCACGGGCAAGATTCTAGAATGATGTCATACATCAGTGTCACATTCTTTTCCATCAATTTCAACAGATAATTCATGCTTAGTCTTTCTCATAGAAATTACTCCGAGGGTTGTTAGAGGCACCGAGAGAGTCGGTAGGTCTCTTTTATTTTTTAAGTCACATTAACATATACCGAGACACTGGCAACAAGAAGTGCTTAATACGTTTTAAAATTCTACCTAACACATCTAATTTAATATATCCACATTGCTGGACTTCTATGATTTAAAAAAAGCCTGTTCAGTTTATTGTACTTAAAGTACTGCAAGTTCATTTATTACCTTGTGTTCCTCCAGTTTGCGGCTCAGTAGTTGGTCTCTGACAGTGATACACTTCTTCAGTTTGCTGAGAGACTTGTTAGGAAACACCTGTGGGACAGAGGCAGACTCTTACAGTTACTCAGACTGAACACGAAGCAAAGTTTTGTTTTGCATTACTCACGTAAATGCAGTCACTGAACAGTTTTGGACCATTTTTTAACAGCCAAATATTTGCCACTAAAAGCCAGTGGGGAAACTAATTGCTTCTAATGTACAGTTGATGGCTGGGATTAAGTAACAGTACCATATTTTTAGAACTTACCAGGAAGTCCTTTGGTTTTATTCACTTTTCTTAAAGCTCTATATATAAAAGTAAGTTGAATTATACGGCTTTCTGTGAACACTATATTATAAAAATGGGAAGTGTTTCTTCCTTTTCAAATAACTGCTAGAAGATTGTATACAGAGTCCCTAGAAGTATAAAAATCTACCTTCAACCAGGGATAGATGTCGACCAGTCCTCCCCTGGCAATCGTTTCCACAATGCCGTTGTTGTATTGAATCACCTCCTGCAGCTCAGCGTCACTGTGTCGATAGGTGGTACTGAACACCAGTGTGCATATGACATTCGTGACCGCTCTGGTTACTGCAGAAGATGGATCAATCCCCCGCCTTTCACTGGACAACAGCTCAGCGCACAAACTCTCCACAGCAGACAGAACTGGAGTGAGAGAAATCGTGTGCAATTAAAAGAGCAACAACAAAAACCTCACAATCAGAATTTTAACAAAGCATCTTTAAAATGAAACCTTGACCACCAGGGGGCAGTGATTTGCCAGTGGGTTTGTTGATATGTTTTTCAGATGCGTGCTGCTTTAATTTTAATATTTCTTTTTAGCTCTAAGTAAGAAGGTACCTTCAGCTGCTCCTTTATTCAGAAGAGGTCGCCACATCGGCTAGCTCCGCATATTTGATTTGGCCGATTTTTACAGCGGTTGCCCTTCCTGATGCAACCCCCCCCAAAGGATTTGCATCTCGTATATAGGGATCTTTCACTTGTTAGGCTAATGTGTAACACTATGGAGCCACTAAAGCCATACTAAAGGTTACAGTATACTTACTCACTGCACCATCTTGTGGCAGAAACTGGTTTTACACAAAAGTACTGCACAGCCCTTTGTCAACATCAGCAGATAACTCTTCATTACAAAACAGGCATTTTAGAAAGTTAAAACAGCTGTTCCTTCATATTCTGATTAAACTATTTATAATCTGTACACGACCGGTGAAGTGGTGCCACCTGCTGTTTATCTCCATCAATCAATCAGCTCGGACTGACAGCAGTAGATTTTCTTTTAAATTTTGATGAAATTTTCTTCTGAATTTCAGTGCCAGCTTAATTAGTTAAAAGACTGCTTGCGTTTGCACTGGTTTGGCGTTAATTCTGAGGTGATAAATATGTTTATTTAACATGCTAAAATATTAGAAGTGCCACTTTCAAATATGGAAACCAGAAACAGAAAGGTGGATAAAAAGGGAGTCACAGGGTGGAGCTGAGTACCGATGTCCTGCAGTCGACTGGTTCCCTCTCCAAACAGGGTGAAGGAGTTGTGGACGAGGCGGCGGTGAAACTTCCAGAGAGGAGAGTAGTCTGAAAATGCAATGTCTTTGCCTCCTCTGGTCAACAGGTTGGTGGTGACCTGCAGTAAAAAAAAAGAAAATGACAACTGTAAGAACAGTTTCGAAACAGTTACAAGCACAGGTTAACTAGAGGGTTAAACAGCAAAAATGGGAAGCGCAGTAGTTCTGCATCTTGGCTGAGGGGAGTCTGTATGAGGGGCTGGAAGTTCAGAAAAGGTGAGGGGATGGATAAGGTTAGGTTTGGGAATAATGTTAAATAAACCAGAGCTCTACTGAACATTTCTTTATCAGTGAATGACCAACAGTCCAAAACCCAAAGATATTCAAGAGACAATCAAAGACTCCAGAGCCTAAAACCATTTTACCAGTTCCCTAAAACTGCACTGACCATAACCCTCGACACCCTCTTTATGCCCCTCAGGCAGCAAAAGTTTAATAAAATTAAAGCAGCTGGGCAGCTGTTGGCGCAGATATCGTGTGGGTAGTCTCTGTCTCTCTCTCGCTCTCTTCATCTGCATATCTCACCATGTTCGGCCGTCCAGCGAAGTCCCTCCCTCTTTGCAGCAGGACCTCTCTGGCGTGTTGATGACTGTTTATGACCACAGTGTAGTGCGGACCGAGGTAGAGCGCAAACAGAGGCCCGTACCTGAAACACAGAAAAATATCATTGCTTATAACATTAACTAGTGCTTCCACAATGAACATCAGCTTATAGACATTAACTAGTCCGTCTATATTTTAACTAGTCCTTACACACGTTAACTATAGTCCCCCACACATAAGCATTTACATACTAAAAATAAACCAGTTCTTCCAAACATGTGACTGGCGTCCTGTAAGCAGTTCTTACCTGCGGGACAGCTCCGTGAAGAGGAGATGAGGTGGGAGGCTTCCTCCGAGCCAGGGGAGGCTGCCCAGGATGGGGAGCCTTGGCAGGCAAGGGATGGAGCCCCGAGCCGGGGGTTTGGTTTCAGGAACGAGCCAACATGTGGTCGCCAGCAAGACGACCACCGCGACGGCGAAAAGGCCGAGGAGGACCGAGGGAGAGAGCGAGGGAGGGAGGAAGGAGAGGAGACAGGTGAGCATGTCTGCGGTGAGCTGGAGGAGAGTGAAGAGAGAGGCTGGAGAGCCCCAGCTTTAATCTCTCACACACAGAGAGACCTTGGAGAGGTCAGAGGTCAGGTGACTCTGTGTGTGTGTGTGTGTGTGTGTGTGTGTGTGTGTGTGTGTGTGTGTGTGTGTGTGTGTGTGTGTGTGTG
>JAVDPK010002681.1:0-11515 GCA_034780415.1 Cichlasoma orientale | reverse complement strand
GTGTGTGTGTGTGTGTGTGTGTGTGTGTGTGTGTGTGTGTGTGTGTGTGTGTGTGTGTGTGTGCGCGCGCGTGTGTGCGCGTGTGCGCGCGTGTGTTGTTTTTATTACTTATGCGTGACCATGAATGTGCGTGTGCACTTGCTGGCATGTCCGACAACCTTGATGTTATCGGCTTCGGGTCTCTGGTTGCCATGGTGACCTTAAAGGAGAAAGCGACGTCACCAGCGGGTTTCGTCCAAATCAGTTTGTTCTGTTTGATTACAGCATGAAACTTCAAGGTAACACTGACGTTTATCTCCTGTATAACAGTAAATACTCTACATACACACAGACACTCGTAGCTGTGAGCATGTGTGTGTGTGAAGCCTTTGTTAATGTGTTAATGTACTCTTTTATTATTGTATCATTTATTATCTGTTAATTCAGCAGATAATAAATGAGTGTCCACTTACAGCTGCTGTTCTGATATTTGCAGCTGTTAACCTCAGACTGACACTCGCTCTAAGCTCACATTTCATCCTTGTTATTTATTATAAACCAAATTATTATAATGACACAAAACCAAACGACTGCATCCAAATGTGGTGTTCAGCTTGGCTTTATATTTATATGTATATTTATGGGAAGATCTGCAGGTCAAATGAGTGATGTTTGTAAATAAATATGTGAGTTTGTTACACTGTTGCTGTTTGTATTTATTATGAGAATTGTTGCTAAATGTGTTTCAATGGATCTGATACATTTTGGAATGTTTAAATATTAGTTTTGCGGTTTGTTTTTGGTTTCATTGTGGTCTCTTTTTTTTTTTTTAACTGTTTTTACTGTGTTCTTATTTCAGTTACATGAAAAGCATGTATGTATCCTGTAACTGTATTTCAGTGTCGCGGTGGTGCAGAGGTTAGCACTGTTGCCTCACATAATGAAGGTTCCTCCCACAGCTCAAAGGTGGACACGTTAAACTGGTGACTAACATGTCCATGACTGGTCATGGGCGCGCACGTGAGATAGATCATCTTTGAGTGGTCAGTAAGAATTTGTCACCAGAGTTACAAATTAGCACCCTCTGTCAAGGGTATGATGACAGTACTTTGGAGGGTACCACCCCAGTGACAGGCTGCTGTGCCTCTAAACAAACAACAGGAAACTTTTTTTTCTAAATTCAGATAAAACTGAAGTTTTGTGCTCGGCCCCACAAATCTTAGAAACGTGGTGTCTAACCAGATACTTACTCTAGATGGCATTACCTTGGCCTCCAGTAACATTTTTGACCAGGATATGTCCTTCAATGCACATATTAAACAAATCTTTAGGACTGCTCTTGTCTTGTCTTTGGATTTAAACTGTGTTTTTCTAGTTCTGTAGATGTTAAAAAAAAAACTAAAAAATATATATATATTTGATCACAAAACTTTGCTTGTGTGGTTCAGACAATGATTTTACAGTTATCAGTGGTTTTCATTTAGGTTTTAACCTTTTTCTCTTCAAATGTTGCCTATAAAAATGGTTAAAATACAATAAAACCCAACCCTTCATGTAAAACTTTTAAAAATGTAAAAAATGTAAAAATTTATTTCAGAATATTCAAAAATAATTATTTGTGTCTTTCAATTTTATGTTTGCTGTTTTTGTTCAAAAATAGTAAAAGAAAAAAAAAGTGAAATTTAAATATTTTTGGGCACAAAATCATTCTAAAATCAACAAAAGCAAAGTTTGACAGGAATAATGTACATTTTCTATTGTTTTACAATAGAAAATGTTAGAAAATAACACTTGCTTGTCAAAGACAAATATTGTGTTACATTTTGTAATTAGGCCCCATCTTATCTTAAAGACCTCATAGTACCGTATCACCCCAACAGAGCACTTCGTTCTCAGACTGCTGGATTACTTGTGGTTCCTAGGATACTTAAGAGTAGAATGGGAGGCAGAGCCTTCAGCTTTCAGGCCCCTCTTCTGTGGAACCAGCTCCCAGTTTGGATTCAGGAGACAGACACCCTCTCTATTTTTAAGATTAGACTTAAAACTCTCCTTTATTATAAAGCTTATACTTAGGGCTGGATCAGGTCACCCTGAACCCTCCCTTAGTTATGCTGCTATAGGCCTAGGCTGCTGGGGGTTTCCCATGATGCACTGCAGTGTTTCTTTATCATTTACCTCTTTTTGTTCTGTTTATACTTCACTCTGCATTTAATCATTAGTTATTATTAATCTCTGGCTCTCTTCCATAGTGTGTCTTTTGTCCTGTCTCTCTCCCCTCAGGCCCAACCAATCGCGACAGATGGCTGCCCCTCCCTGAGCCTGGTTCTGCTGGCGGTTTCTTCCTGGTAAAAGCGAGTTTTTCCTTCCCACTGTCTCCAAGTGTTTGCTCATAGGGGGTCGTCTGATTGTTGGGTTTATTATTCTAGTGTCTATTTTTCCTTATCTTGCTGAACGACTGTGAAACATTTTAGTCACTAGATGTAATTTTATATTTAATCACCTTCTTACAAAGTAAGGTACACAACACACTTGTGCATCAGTTTTTCAAATTGGTGGTGTAGCGTGGTAAATGAACTGGTTCTTATACAATGCTTTTCTACTCTACTTTGAGCGCTCAAAGCACTGTATACAACACGCCTCATTCAAACACATTCACATCTTTCCACCCCAAGTGCTTCCTATCTAACACTCACACTCCGGTGAATGCATCGGAGAGCAACTTGTTGTTCAGTATCTTGCCCAAGGATACTTTGGCATGACTGGAGCAGCCCGGCATCGAACCACCAACCTTCCAATTAGTTGATGGCCTGCTCTGCCTGAGATAGAAGCAGAAAAGAACTGATAGGCCTGGATATTTGGCTGGTTTTAAACAAATGATGTTGAGATTTGGGCTCTTTAGACCTCCTTGCTCCTTGTTCCCCTTGCAGCTGAATGTGGTTCTTTGTGATGGTGGCTGGTTGTTAGGGCTCGTTGTCCTGCTGCAGGAGGAGTCCGGGTCCAGACAGATGCCTCCCTGATAGAGGAGAATCTGAAAAATCTAAAGCAGTCACATACTGTATGGAATGTGAGTCAGTGGCTGCAGATGACAGAAACTGAAGGCCGCAGAGCTTCTGACGCCACATTAATGTCTCCATCGCAGTGTGTTATTTGTAACAGGTGGAGGGAACAGGAGGTGGCAGAGCGCCATGGCAACAGCCTCTCTTACTTCGCCCACACACACACTCTCTTCCATCATCTTTCTTGATATAGCCTCTTTCTCTTTTCTCTGCACCGTCAGCTGACTGTTTTTGCAGGCTTGTCGCCTGACTGCTCTCACACTGATGTGATCGGGTTTATTTTAGTCAGCCTGGATCCGTAAGCAGCACCAGAACCTGAGCTGCAAGAGGAGAGGATGATTAAATATGAATATACATAACAGAAGATGCTAAAATGCTTGGACGCTGCAGTTCCTCTGACGGCCACCAGATGCTCCCAGAGAGCGCTCTGAATGTATGGAAGTAAAAGTAGAATCTTAAACTTTTGTTTTATTAAATACCAAAAATCTAAAAGCATTTGGAGGGACAAGAATTGATAGAAAGTGGATAAGAGAAGTGATCTAAACCCTTCCATGGGGAAAAAAAATACATATTCAATACACTTAAGGGCAAACAAAACCTATCTAAAAAGTTTGGGATCTTTTTAAAATGTCAGAAATGTGTTTTTAACAGAAATTTTCTGTGCGACTTTATCAGCCCGTCACATCATTGTGGGGGAATTTTGGCCCACTCTTTACTACAGCACTTCAGCTCATTGAGGTTTATGCGCAGCTCTCCTTTAAGGTCCCACCAGAGCATTTTAATCAGGCTGAGGTCTGGACTTTGACTCATTATCGCTGCACCAACTTGATTCTTTCCGTTTTCAGTCGTTCTGTTGCTGCTGTGCTCAGAATCGTTGTCCTATTACATGATCCAGTTTCAGCCAAGCTGTAGCTGTCAGACAGATGGCCTCACATTTGACTCCAGAATACTTTGGTACACAGACGAGTTCATGCTCCACTCAATGACCTAAAGTTGCCCAGTTTCCTGCGGCTGCAAAACAAGCCCAGATCGTCACCCCTCCATCACCGCACTGACAGTTATTATGAGGTGTTTGTGCTGATATGCTGTTGATTTTCTCCGAACGTGGTGCTGCGCATTATGGCCAAACATCTCCACTGTGGCAGTGCCTGTCCAAACGAGATTGCTCCAGAATTCTTGGGGTTTGTTCAGATCCAACTTTGCAAACCTAACATTTAACATGCTAACTGAGGCCTGCAGAGTCTGAGATGTAGCTCTTGGGTTTTTTTTTTGCAGTTTCTCCAAGCTCTGCACAGCCTGACTTGGATTTGCCGGGATATCCGCTCCTGGGAAGATTGTCACATTGTGTTAACACACACCTGAATGCTCCAGAGCAGAAAACTGACAAAACCTCTGCTTTTATAGAGGTGCTCACACTTGCTGATGATCAGCTAATGAAGTGCATTTGTTTAGCAGCACCTGGCTGCAGTACGTTTTCCCAGCACTGTACTGAATCCTGTAAAAAACTTTCTCTTTATTCTAGATTTTTGCTATAATATGAAGTGATTTGATTTAAATACACTTATTTTTTAAATTACATTTTCACCTTAATGTTGTGTTTCTTCTCTCCTGTTCAAAGAAGGATTCAACACTCCTGTGTGTTATTTTTTTATATGTATATCATTTTTTAAACAGGAGCATCTTGAGGGAAATCAGGATAAATTTATAAGATATAAATGTGCCAACTCTGACCAGAGCCCTCATCTTTCAGGCCCCTCTTCTGAACCAGCGCCCAGTTTGGGGTCGGGAGACGGACACAGTCTCTATTTTTAAGATTAGACTTCAAACTCCAACAGCAGAGGTTGCTGATGTCTGCTCAGAGCCTCATGTTCACCCTTTAGCGGCGCAATTTGCACCACTTGAATCCAGGCAGACACTCACATGTAAGTATAACACCCACGTAACTTCTGTGTGGAGTGAAAATGATGGCGCTGGAGTTCATCCACAGAGATTCACCGGAGATGCAGCTGGTCGCACTTTGCATTTATTTATAGTCATAAAAGGTTTGCAGGGGATAATTTTATAAATGTGCACATACAGTCACGTGCACATCACCACCCCTCCAATAGAATCTCAGTCAGAGGGAAGTATTGGTCAATAAGGGCAACTTTGAACCAAATTATTTTATTTTTCTTTCTGCTTGTGACAGTCGGAATACGATCATGGATGGATGGATGATGGATGGATGGATGGATGGATGGATGATGGATGATGGATGGATGGATGGATGGATGGATGGATGGATGGATGGATGGATGGATGATGGATGCTTCCCTGTGCACTAACAGGTGAAAAGCTCCAGCACCTTGTTCAAAAATGAATGTGTCAAATGGAACACCCTTGAATATTGTTCTGTTTTACTGTTATTGGGGTTAAACTGCAGTCTGTGTGGCTAAATGTAGAAAAATTATTTAAAAAAAAAAGATAAATAAAAAAATAAAAGTAAACTGCTCCTTTTACATAACGCATGCCCTGAATCTCCCACGTCTCCATGGAGACAACATCACCGCAGCTGAGCCAGAGCGAGGCTGTGCAGGAATGTCACATGCGGGGCACTAACATGTAATCATCCCCCCTTCTCTCTCTCTCTCCCTGTTTCCTCTGGGTGTCTCTCGGCCCTTCTGCAGCACTGCGGAGACGTGTTTACTCAAACCTGCAGCTTTCTGCTGAGCAACAGGCTCTTGATCCTCAAAATAAACTTTATTTACACCAGTCAAAGGCTTGATCTGCCCGTGAGGTCACACTCGGGGCCAAATGATCCTAACTCGCATTTCAGCATCAAAAACAATCCGCTCTACTTCTTCTTCTTCTTCTTCTCTGCTTGTGTAACTCTTGTCTTGCCGCAGTGGAGGAAACCCCTCTCTCCTCTCGCTCTACGTAGCTCTGCCGCCTGTCCTTTTATGGCATGGGGGATACCCGCCGTCACGGCCGGATGCTGCCCATATTTGGGCAGCTACGAAGCGGCGCGGCGGGGGGAATCCCTCGCGCCAGTGTCGACCAATAAGGCCGGGACGGGAGTTACCTAGGAGACGGAGAGTATAAAAGCGCAGAGAGCTCAGCATCCTCAGCATCCTCAGCCTCACCGAGCGGACTAACGGACGCACCGGCAGCTCTGGTAACGGATTAATAACCGGATTATCTTTTAAGGGGAATCCCCGACAGTAACCGAGCAGCTTCAGCCACTTTTGTTTTAATTTTTTACACCTGCAAAAAAAGAGAGGAAAAATGCTTCTTGAGCGCGAGGACAGCTTTATGTCGGAGTTTGAGGACGCGTGCAGCGCCTGGGTGGACAGTGTGGGCTCGAGCCCCAGCGACGGAGCGGACTCTGACGTGGGATCACCTTTCTGCCAAGGTGAGTGTGATAATTCAGTGCAGCTGTGACAGATGTTTGCACGCTGCTGCAGCTTCAGCTCATATTGATTTCTTATGAGGAGGCTGTTGAGCTGCCCACTGATTATGCAATGACAGTAACGCCCCCTCCCTATCTCTCCCGCTCTCCCTCTCTCTCTTCAGTTTTCTCTCCGGGAACTGACGCCTCTGACTCAGACTTCTTCTCCGACTTCAGCGACTGCTCCTCGGACACGCTCTCCCCTTCCCTCGGTTACACCGGCAGCTTCTTCACGGAGCCGGAGGCGCCACCGGCGGGGGCAGCGGGACTGAGCAGCACCGCAGACGCGATTCTCAACATGATCACGGAGATCGTCGGAATCTGCACAGAGATGGAGCAGCAGCAGCCCACCACCTCTTCCTCCTCCACTGCAGCCTCCACCTTCGCTCCAGCAACCGTCTCGGACATCCCTCCCCTGCCTGCTGCAGCCCAGCAGCTTCCCTCCACCTCCGCTTCCCTCCCAGCTGTGGTGAAGAGCGAGTTTGTTACTTCCAGCTGCAGCAGCGGGTGTGCGCAACATTCCACAGCTGGGAACGATGCGCTGTACCCGGCCATCGCTGACTCACTCCTCCCGCTGTCAGCTCTGGAGCAACAGGTGGATGTGGCGGATTTAATCGACTCCCTGCTGAACTCCGACGCCGCGCAGGGCGAACTGAAGCCCGTCTGCGAGGTGAAGCAGGAGCCGCTGGGGCTGGAGGACTGGCTGAAGAGCTTGTCCGCTGCTCCCATTACCGGGGGAGATTCCAGCAGCTACGTCATCAGCAGACCGGTGATAAAGACGGAGCTCGTACAGAGCGGGAGCGACCTCCACTGCACCCCCTCTTCCCTCCCCTCCACCCTCGACTCTCAGCTGCTCTCCTCCCTCCTGCAGGGCGTGTTCCCGATAGTCAACATTGGCAGCGTGCACGCGGCAGGAGCCCCCAAACTGTCACGTGGAGGGAGGAGAGCACCCGCAAAGAACGGCCTGAAGGCGAAGCCGTTCCCGTGCTCCGTGCAGGGGTGCGAGCGCCGCTTCTCGCGCTCCGACGAACTCAACAGGCACGTGCGCATCCACACGGGACAGAAACCTTTCCAGTGCACCATCTGCGCGCGCAGCTTCAGCCGCAGCGACCACCTGACCACCCACACGCGCACGCACACCGGGGAAAAGCCCTTCTCCTGTGACGTCTGCGGCAAGCGGTTCGCGCGCAGCGACGAGAGGAAGAGGCACGGGCGCGTGCACGTCAAGCAGCAGCTGCGCGCTCAGATGATGGCCGCCTACTCCCTGGCCCTGAACGCGCCTGGCGTCTAAACAGCAGCGCCGGCTCAGCGTGGTGAATTTCAAAGCTTCGGGATTTGAACCGTCAGCCGGGAAGCGTCTGAGTCACGTTTCCATGTGACGTCACACTGAAGGCGATTTTAGCTGAACCCGGAGGAGGACATGGCAGGTGTTTACAGGTGTTCAGGGGACTGTGAAGTCCAAATTTTGGCTCCTCTCAGGGCGCATCCGTGAGCGTGGTCCTACAGCTGGACTGTGAGCAGACCCGGACAGGAGTCGGAAGTGCCCAGGTGCTGCTCCTGTGACGTGTTTCCTGCCTGCCCTGCGGACTGTGGTGGACTTTAAAGGAGCAGTCCGTCTGACTGTTGGAAGGGTTTCCCTGTAAAATATTAATTTGTGACTTTTCTGCATGAGGACGTGAAGAAATGTCGACGTCAGAATGTCGTGTTTGTTTTGACTGCTATTTTTATGTGAACATCTTTATATTTGAGGAGTTCTATGTTTGTAAGATAGCTCTATTTTTCTAGATGGCTCGTCTACCTCTTCGTGTTTACAATCAGAGTGTATATATTTCTAAAGATGAATGTGCTGCGATGTCACTTTTTCTATGAGACTGATTGTAAAAATCCCTCTGAATGAACTTGATCCTCACATTCGGGTGCAGGTTTGAGCTGCATTGTGGTATTTGTAGTGTGACGGTGAAAAAAAAACAAAACAGAAACACACCAGCTCAGTGAGAGCTGAGCTCCAAGTAGCACACATGGCTGTGCAGGTTTACTGTTCCCTCGTTCTGCATGGAGGCTGCTGTCGCTGTCAATAAACAAACAAACAAACAAACAAACTGTGAGCGAGTCAGACTGATTCTTCATCGCCATCATCATCATCATCACCATCACAGCCCACAAGTTATGGTGCAATTCAGCACGCAGCTGATTTTTCAGCGGGTCTGTAGAGGGGGGCGACCGAGAAGAAGGCACAGGTGTGGAAAACTGATGTAGGAATAACATTTGGGGAGGATTTTCAGGCTCGTGTGTAACCCTCACACAGGTGTACTACATCTGTGTGATGTCACGGCTGCACAACAGTGCAACAGGGTTTGGTTTTGAATAGCTTTAAAGCTTTAAAATAAACGGGCAAATGTGGGAATCCAAGATATAGTTGAGTAAAAGCAGAAAGCAGTGTAACATAGAAATACTTCAATACTACAAGTACACTGAAACTGTTCTTAATGAAGTACTCGAGTGAAACTACACTCCCCCCACTTATCCTCTCTGTGGTCTCAGCCAGACAATGACAGTGATATTTTTCCACCTCCACCCGTGCTCCAGGACAGACATCCCTGCTCTCAGCCTCACCTTCTTTAATTAGAACTAATCATTACTATTTAAAAATGGGAGACTCTGCAATACAGCCTGGCCCAATAACACTTATGTCTAAAAGGCAGTTGGTCTAATGTACCTACATTTTTAAGGCCCATTAGGAACCAGTTAGTCTGTTTAGTTACTGAAAGCCACAAATGCGCAGTAATTAAATTGTTGGGAAATCAGCTGAAGTTCGAGGCAGCGTTATGAAGTCGTACCAAATTATCGCCCTCATCTTCCTCATAACTGAGCCGTGCATCATTCTTTCACTCGTCTCAGGTTTCTGCAGATTTCTCTGCTCCATCCAGCAACAGGTTGCTGTTGCCATCGCTTTGCTGAACTGTGAAGGTCGTGTTGCTATAGCAACAGCAGTTTCACCCAGTATTATTTTCTCACACACACAGACACACACACACACACGCAGAGGTGAGTGTTATTCTGTTGGTGAGTCCGTCAGTGCGAGGCTCTCTGCAGACAGATGGATGCGTTTAAAAACACCTCACACCCGTGTGGTTTCACAGCTCCTTGACCCCACCGCTGACTGTGAGCAGCTGAGCTGTGTGAACGGGCTTCTAGCGCCCTCCAGTGGCCACCAATCAGTAGTGCGACTCCTGTGCAGAGCGTCACGGAAGGAGGCTTTAACTGTTTCATGAGGAATCATTTCAAACGTTTCATCTTCATCATTGAACCGCTGACAGTGCTGTGCCATCAAGGCCCTTCCCCATTAAAAAAATAACTGCTTTGTTTAGACTTTAAAGTCATTTTTAGGAAATAACGAACCCATCCACAAACAAGGTCACCAAGAACATTTATTTTACAAGGAAAGCTGATTGTGGCACACAGAATAAGTAGACGTTGGTGCCATTTCTGGAGAAACTGTAGTGTTGCTGTGATCAAAGGGAAAATTCACTGCTGGCACACATCAAAGCCAAGATCTTAGAACATCATTAGAGCTCAAAGGCAAGGTAATCTGGCCGGAAAATGCTCAAATTTCTATTAAGTAAGGTAACACAGCTTTGATCTTTCTACATTCATATTCAATCTACAGTTAGGAGTGGGGAAGGGGGGGGGGTGATAGGCACTATGGTGGTTGTGTTGTTGTTGCCACATCACAGCAGAACCTGGTGCTTAACAGCTGTCAAATACTTCACTGTCTTTAGGTTTTGTTGCTTTGTAATGCACCAAAAAGTGGAAAAGTGTCACACTAAAGACGGGTTCCATTCACTGATGGGACAGTTACTATTGTAACAGACATGCAGCACACGCTTTGTCCACAAAAAAGATGTTATAAACTAAACTGCAACGCAAGACCCAATAAATTCATTTTTAAAAGAGTAGTACAGGAGTCGATGGTATATGATTAAGAAACCGATACTCTGGGCCACCTTCACTGAGTACGCAACAAATTTAAGGATAAACACGCTACTTTAAATCACACAGTGCACATAGTCACAAACATGCGTGGATAGCATGTTCAGAGAAACGCAGCCACAGCTATGGACGTGCAGAACGCCTCTCTGGGAGGCTCTTTTTAGACCGTCAGGTTACTAACTTCGGTTTTTCACTTGTTCCAGCAGGTGATTCATTTGAAGCATTATGCAACTTTTCCAGGCTTTTGTCTCCCAACTTTTCTGAAAAGTGTTGCTGGCACTGAATTCACTTATGAGTCAAAAGCAGTCCAGTTTATCAGGATATAGTCCCGAGCTTTTCACTAACAGGGCTGCAAAAATGCTTCAAGCTGTCACGTTTCATACTATTCACATACACAGATGAAGCATTATGACCACCTGCCTAATGTTGTGTTGGTCCCCCTTTTGCTGCAGTGACCAAGCGAGACTCCACTAGACCCCTGAAGGTGTGCTGTGGTATCTGCACTAAGATATTAGCGACAGATCTGCTTCCATGAACGGGTGTGCATGGTCTGCAGCAATGCTTAGGTAGGTGGTGCATGTCAAAGTAGCATCCACATGGATGGCAGGACCCAAGGTTTCCCAGCAGAACATTGCCCAAAGCATCACACTGCCTCCGCTGGCTTGCCTTCTTCCCATAGTGCATCCTGGTGCCAGGTGTTCCCCAGGTAAGCAATGCACACGCACCCGGCCAGCCATGTGATGTAAAAGGAAACCAGGCCGGATCGGATCACACGGACCAGCCTTTGCTCCCCACATGCATCAGTGACCCTGTTGCTGGTTCCTTCCTTGGACCACTTTTGATAGACACTGACCGCTGCAGACCAGGAGCATCCCACGAGAGCCACAGTTTAGGAGATGCTCTGATCCGGTCACCTGCTCCCTAATAGATCCCACCCACTAACAGGTGCCATGATGAAATGGTAATCAGTGTCATCCACTTCACCAGTCAGTGGTCACAATGTTACGCCTGATTGGTGTATATAAGGCCAGTTTGTGCTCAGTTAAAACCATTTTAATAATAG
>JAVDPK010002680.1:76281-95695 GCA_034780415.1 Cichlasoma orientale | reverse complement strand
ACGCACAACAATAGAGGGTCATAATCACCTCCAGGGGACTACGCCCACAGGGGTTTAAATACCTGGGTCTCTCCACCTTTGCTGTATGCTGCATTTTAAATATGTCTGTATCAGTGTGACAGTGATCTGATATCCTGCAGACTGCAGCTGAACCGTTAATGGTTCAAAGGTCAAATTAAGGCACTAATTAACAAATTCACGTTTACACCTCAGTGTGAGCAAAAGCGTGTACAGATGTTTTTCAGTCTGCTGATCCAGATGTGAGTGTAACAGAGCAAACAGCTGGTCGTTTGTCTTTAGTTCAGCATGAATATAAATATATAATAATAATAATAGTAATAATAATAATAATAATAATAATATCTTCCCAACGTGAATTTAAAACACGAGACAGAAAAGTTGTGAATGGTCAAATTTGGTTTGGAAACTTGGAGATGATCTCAAAGAAGTACGACAGTGTGATGGTTCTTTCTCTGAGCTTCTGATTTATTCTGCAAGCACTTTATTTATGCTGCCTGAGAGCAGGTGGAGCCTCAAACAGAGCAAAAACAACTCAAAAAATAGAGAAAAGGTCAAATTAATAGCTTTGTAAAATTTAACACTTTATTTTTTGAACATTTTTTTATTTGGAAAGCCAGATTTCCATCACATTCATTAATTACAGCTTTAGACATTCCATATCACAAATAAAGATGGATACAGAAAGTCCAACTGATCGTGTCCATGTCGCCTTTCTGGAGTTTTCTTTATGGACCACCATCTATTCCAGTTATGAACAATAACAGAGATATCAAAACTGAGCAAAGCTAGAGAGAGCAATAAAGCAATAAAGAAAACAAAAACGGGCAGAATCACCTTATTCACAAATACACTCAAATGCAGTCAGATCTAATAGGTTTTACATATTCGGTCCACTTGGACCAGATCTTATAAAATGTTGCTTTTTCAGTTTGGAGGGACAAAGAGATCTTTTCCATTGCATAAATCTGATATACAGTTTCAGGCCAATCAGCAGCAGTGGGTGTTTCACCTTTAACCGCTTCCTCGTGATGGATTTCTGACTAACTGCCAAAAACACAGCCAGCAGTTTTTATCTTTGTTGGTCCATGTTTCAAACTGTAAACTGCCCAAATACAAAGTTTCACATTTGAATGGAATGTTTACATTAAATATGTTTGCAAGCTCTTGGATGTGGAGCTATGGGAAAATGGATGTGGTAAAATTGGACAACATAACATGACAGAGACACTGCACTCTGGTGCTGTGTGGAGACGTTTGAACCATTTTATAGTCAAAATGGGATCACACTGGATTACCTTTCACAGGTAAGACTCAACAATTGTTTTGATCGTATTTGGCCATTGCAGTATTTGGATGTTGGGGTGCTATAGCTCCACCTGGAAAGGTCATAGCACCCCCAAGAAAATAGGTTGTGTCTGTGTGTGTTGAGAACCGAAAGAACAAATTATCCTGGCGCCCTCAGTAAAATGCTTAGCCCCCCTTAGCACCTGCAGAAAAATATTTCTGGAGCCGCCACTGAGTGGCGTCATCACTGTGAGAGGACCCTGGTTTGAATCCCCGGGCTGGCATCACTGTGGGCCCCTGAGCAAGGCCCTAACCCTAACCCTAACCTAATATAGCCCTTTTTTGTTGTTTTATCTTTTATTGTATGCAATAAAACATGGATCAATAATTTTGGTATACAGCTTTACTGTTAAAAGAAAATGAAGTAGATCAGTTTCTGTTGCTGTTTCTTATTTTAATTTATAAACTTTGTCCATTTTTTGCCTTCATTAATACTTAAATTGATAAAAAATCAGTGAATGTGTACATGCTTTTTTAAATTCATAAACCTGCAGATGTTTTATCTACATCAGACCCTCAGAGCCTCAGAGCCTGACCCTGACCCACCAGAGGAGATGGAGCCTCAGAGGCTGCTGCAGGATTGAGCATGTTAATCTCATCTCTTGTTCATGATCATCTTTGTTGATGCTGCTACTCTGTAGCTGGTTTATGAGCTGTGCAGTACAACACAATGTGAACAGGTGTTCATTTTTTCTAAAGATAAAAATCTTTCTGTTTGCACTCAGGACCCTCCTCAGCGGTTGGACCATCCATTCATTTGGAAATGATCCCCTCCCGGTAACGAGGATACTGAATCGTCCCCACTCACACAGCTCGTTTTGCATGAATGCATAATTAATCAGCTGTTGTTGCGTCTCACAGCAGTGCGTGTTTCTCTGCTGAGTCTTTGAACTGCTGAGATCAGAAATGTGATGATGAGTAAAAAGAATCACACTGGACTGTCTGATTTTAGCACAATAATGAACGAACACAGTTCTGCAAACAGAGCCGCAGCAGTGAAGGTTCATGAGTAACAGCAGCTGTCAAACATCTGTTTGTCTTTATTCAGCTATTTTAGCATTAATTACAGTTTAACAGGACATTCAGCAGTTTTATAGTTTCATTGTTTTTATTTCTTTGATAGTTTTCAGGTTTTATTTGAAGTTTTTTTTCTCATTTCAGTTAAATTAGTTTTTATCACTAAAAAAGTTTTTAGTTTTTTAGTGATAAAAAGCTGAAATCTGGCAAGCAGGAGCTGTTTGTCAGATTTAAGCAGTTGTAATCAGATGGATCGAAGCCTTCATGCTGACTGTGAACAAAACCTGATTATTTTATTCAGCTGATTTTGTAAATTTTGTGTTTTGTTTCCGTAGTTTAATTTTTAATTTCATTTATACAGCTGTGCGTTGGGCTGGAGTCAAAGGCAGAGAATAAATAAATACTTCATTTATCCTGAAGTTGGGAATTGACTCTGTGACAGCAGCCAAAACATGAAAATCAACTGATCTCAATGCAGTGAGGTCAGAAATAAAGCTGTGAGGCAGAAACATGAGATAAATGTTTCTGTGAGAAACTGTGATTACAGCTCCTCCTGATCCCAAAATCAGGCCGACTCTTTCCTCCTCTTGTCCTCCCGCTGAGACCAACATCTGTAATCCTGTAATATTTGATTCCTCTTTGAGCTTCAGCTCTCATTCCTGCTTCTTTCTTTTAAGGAACATTTCTAAATTACCACATAAGGTCTCTGATCTGGAAAAAATGATCCATGTATTTGTGTTTAGATTATTGTAATGTTTACTGGCTCAGATAAATCATCTTTCACATCTCCAAACGCTGCAGCCAGATTATTTCACACATTCCAGCACGCGAGCTCACTTTACTCTGATTTTACATTCCTTACATCGCCTCAGTCGATTTTAGGATTCGTTTTAACCTTCTCGTATTCACATACATATTAAACTGCTCCAGATTATATTTACCAGCTTCTCACTGACTTCGTTTGCAGGCTCAGAGTTTGTTAGTTGTTCCCTGCACACGACTAAAGCCCAGAGGGGGCGGGGCTTTTCAGTCAGCAGCACCAAGGCTGTGGACCATCGACCACCACATCTACGCTCAGCTGAGGCTGTGGATTCTTTTAAAAAGTAGTTAAAAACCTTTCTGGTTAAAAAGCCTTCTGCTGAGAATTTTATGAAATGTTTAGTTTTTAGCTGTTGTGGTGTTTAATTACTGTCTTTGTTTTTTACCATGTGCAGCGCTTTGTGACTGCTGTCTGTGAAAAACGCTAAATAAATAAAATTTACTTACTAATCTGCACTGTCTGAAAATAAAATATCATATTACAGCTTTAGGGACACAGCGCTCCTCACCCTGAGGTCCTGATGCTGCTGATGCTGCTGATGCTGCACCCTCCACAGGATCGAACCTGTGATCTGTGCCTTATTACGACTGTTTTAACCCTTTGGTGGGAGTTTGGTACAAAAACTGACCATTTAAAATTGCTCACAGGTGCACACAGGAGTACCCATTCATTTATGCTAGCTCGTTTTTATCACTCATGCACCAACACTGAGAGTGCACGAGCAGTTACAGCATTTTCCTGTCTTAGTGACCACTGAGAGATGTTTCTGCCTGAAACTATGTCCACTTTATAATCACCAGTTAACCTGCTGTTATAACCAGTTAACCTGCTGTTATAACCAGTTAACCTGATGTTACAACCAGTTAACCTGAACTGGGGGAGAAACTGGAGGTCCTGGAAAAACATTTCAGGCACAGGGCACAGACCAAAGGCAGAGCGGCTGCATCCAGCCAACCTTTGCTAACCCTGCACTCATCTACAGGAGACAGAGTGAAACTGTCAGAGGGTGTAAAAGGCTGTGCTTTCACTTAAAAACAGAAGAAAGCTCTAAGATGTAATACCTTAATTTGTGTAGATTGTACCTGTGGGGACTGGAACAGACTTCTACCTGATATCTGAGATTGTGTGTTAATAAAGTGGGTAATTAAATATTAGAGATACGTGCAGTAATTAACACAGCCCAATGAAAACAGTGCAAACGTCTCTGCAAAGCAAAGAACGGCACACTGGGATGCAAATGAAAACAGCAGTGAAAGAAAGATGAGTAAATCATGTGACTGTGTGTGAGAGCAGCACTGAGGAGAGTGAGCATGTGTGAGTCTGCAGAGAGAACGATGCAGTCAGCACAGCAACGCTGCACAACAGGAAGCTGAAACACACACTGTGAACACTGATCCTCACATCAGCTGTAAAAGGAGCTGTTGTTGCTGAGGAGGCTCGTCTGCCATAATGAGCGATACATCCAAGGCTACTAGAAAACAGAATCCAGGAAGTGTTCCTGTCAGTGCGGTCTGTGTAAAAGCAGTCTGTGTAAAAGAGGTCAGTGTAACATCAGTGTGTAACATCAGTGTGTAACATCAGTGTGTAACATTGGTCTGTAACAGAAGCTCTGCAAACATCTCTGAGTTTGTCTTTTTGAAAGGAAGGAAAGTGCTTCCCTGGCAACGGTTTCTGGCCTGATTGGTATCATGTGACAGGATTACGCAGCCAAAACAGGAGAGAAAAACAAGGGGGGGGGGGCTGATGAGTCAGAGGAGGCTGACTCTGATGTAACCCTCCCTCCTCTTCCTCTGCCTACACTGAAGAAGAAACAGAAACATATCTGACCGGCTCTCTGCCGTCTCTACCTGAATGTAATCCTGCTGAGCAGTATTTCCTCAGGGTAACATTGTTACCGTCAGTGGGAGTCCAATAAATAACACTTTGGAACATTTTATCAAGATATCTACAACTTTAAATCTACTCAAACTTTATTCTAGATCAGTAGATGTTTTAACACCAACAGGCTGAAGTTTTTGTAATTCAGCTCTTTCTAATCCAAACAAACGTGTCAGACAGAGACATTATTCCCAAAGCCACAGCTGTTATATTTACATATCTGTGTCATTCTTCCAGGGAAAATGATTCACAGTGATCCACTCATCAGACTTTCACTTTCACAGATGCAGAGTTTCACTTTTTCATTCTTGGATAAACTCCAACAGTTCAGCTGCTTTTCACTCAGAATTCTGATTTCAGATGCAAAATATATTAGGATAATTAAAGTATTTACAATTAGAAGTTAAACTTATGAAAATAAACATTTTGCAGTGAACAGAGCAGCATTTTAATATCAACGAGCTCCATCAAATATTTCAACAACAGCATGTCTCTCAGTCAAAATGATCTTCATGCTGTCAGAATTAGCAGCAGAAATATCAACAACTGTACTATAAATACAGTATTCACAGTATATTCTGTGATCCTCATCAGCAGATACTGCACATACAGCATCTATCAAATATGAAAATAAAAGCTGTCACTGATGAATGCTGTGAATGTTTTTCAATGTGATTAATGATGGGTAAAAGCCAGATGAAAGAAGAATTATGCAAACGAAATGATAAAAAGTAAATTTTTGTTGCCATTATAAATGTTGCCTTTATAAGTGTGGATGACCTCAGCACAGCAAACCAGTGAAATCATTTATTTAACAGCCCGTTGACACAAGGACAGGATCACATACAAGACACAGTTTTCATCCACGGTGCTGCACATTAGGAGCTGCACATCAGGAGCTGCACACTAACCACACCTTATCGTGCAGTTTGAGTATTTCTGTGATACCAGCTGCTCCCGGAGCGTGCCGGAGGAATGTGGTTTGGAATAACTGCTGTCCAAATGAAACCTGTTTACTGAAATCTGGGATCCAAAAATGCAGCTTCTGTTTCTGGATTACCTGAAACAATATAAGAGGACTGAAAAGGAGCTGCTGCTTCACTGAAGCTTACTGTCCTGTTGCAAGGCTGATTGGAAATAAAAATGCAGCAGATTTTTTGAGTGATGAATAAATAAGCACTTCATTTATCCCCAAATTAACGGTCTAAATAATTAGCTTCCAGAGTCGGAGACAGAAATAAAGCAACAGGATTAAGAAAGTTTATTTTGGACTGATTTTACCTGATCTTTGCTTTTAGGTTTGATTTAATCTTTAGTTATTAATTAATTACAGAATTACAGATTAAAAAAGAACGATGCAAGTTTATTTGGAGTCTAAGTTACTGCATAATACTCTACAGGCACCCTGAAAAATAACAATACTGGAGGAATTCAATCCAAAAGCATTAAAAAGGAAATGACTAAAGGGGCACACACACTGACACAGGTCTAACAGAGACATGAATATTAGATAGGAGGGGATCAGGGGACCAATGGATTGTAATTCAGTGTCAGAACAAAAACAATTGTTCTTAAAAAAAAAACTTTCTACATAAAATCCCGTTTATCCCTTTTTCCTGCTCTGATCTGTCATCACTTCCAGCTGAATCCCACCTCCTTCCAGGGAACACTCAGTGCAGAGCACTGCTCCTGGATCAGCCTCACTCCTGCACTCGCTTTGTTGACAACGCGTTTTCATGGGATATGCGCATGCGCATTGCTTCATGATGCAACGCAGCCGCAGATCGACGGGAATGAGGATCAGAAGAAAAGCAGACGTGTATTAATGAGACAAACTGCGACATGAGCAATACATGTGAGATATGTAGGATTACTGCGGTCACAAACGGAACACAGCTGCGGAAGTTTGGGAAACAGCGCAATCAACGAGACTACGATCGGTTTTTGTCACGTGGTCAAGCTTGGCCAATCGGAGTGTGCCAGATCCAACGGGCAGTATGTCCTTTGTTCGGATATTCGGGACATTTTATCCCCCAAACTGAGGCTGAGGTGCGCGTGTATGGACACACATACGCGTTTTTACGCGCGCGGCCGCGCCGTGGACGCATCTTATCGCGGTGTTTGCAGAATGCCACGTGTCCTGGTTTGATGAACGGGCTCGAGCCGTCATGTGACTCCCCTCCCCCACCTGTGCAGGGAATGTGGAAGAAGGCGGACATGTTGGAGGGAAATGTGTTGGTTAAAAAGTACCGAGGTGGAAGACAAGAAGATTATTGGAAGAAAGGTTTCGCATTACTTTGGGATTTACCGTTGGAATTTATTAATTTTAAACTCCAGACTTTGATGTTAAATATTTACCTTTATTTTTTGATATATTTATATATTTGTTAAGTGTGTGGTGTAATGTGTGTTTTTACAGCACCATGTGATGAAAACGTTAGAAATATGTGATGGCGCGCTGGTGTGTGTGTGTCGGTGTTTTTCCGTGTATTTGTGACATTGCGGGGAGTTGTAACCTTGGTGTGGGGGATGGGCGAGTGGTTAGGTAACCTTTTGTGAGTCGGCGGTTTTAAAGAGTTTGGGGCATTTTTTTTGGTGTTTTGTTTATTTTTAAAAAATAAGCTGCGTTTAAATGTGTATTAATTAGGTATATTTGTAGGATTGTTTTGGTGTTTTGTCGTTTGTCAGAGCCACAGAGGTGTGGTGTGGTATTTGTAAAAGCAGAGATAATGTGATCATGTCCTCAGACTCTGTCAATGTGGTTGTGTAAATGTTTCGGTTGGGTCTGATTTAATCAAGAATGAGGTGGATCGTGAAAACTGCTTTGTCATTCAGGCGTTGCTGGTTTTTGTGACCTCGTTACGGTGTTTATTTTATTGCAGGTTGTTTTTATTGTTGGTGGATGGTGTAAATGAGAGTTACAACGTAAGTATCTTTAAGTTAACACAAACCGGGAGGCCTGATCTGCGACCTTTCTCGGCAGTGAAGCTTTGTGTGTCGGGGAGGCCTCGTTTTTGTGACTCGGCTGATTTCACGGTTGAAATTGTTACTTTCTTCAGTAGGTATGTGGGAAATCACTATAGTTGTGCTTGTAAACCTAATACACAGCGTTATGTGTGCTTTTGTTGAGGTTTTGTGTTGTTACTTGGTCATTGTTTGATCCTAACACAGTGTTTCAGTGTGCTTAAAGATGGCGGCCCTGCTTCTCTTCCCGCAGATAAAAATGCGGATGTGCAGGTTCGCAGAGCGCTCGTGGGAAGAAGCCCTTGGCTTTCCGAGCGTACGCGTGACGGGATGTAGGAACCAATCAGCTTCTTGGTGTTTACCCTGAAAGCCCGCTCTACAACAGTTTGGACCAATCCCCGCCGTCGCTCACCACACGTTGACGTAATGTAATATGATTTTTGTGGAGTGCAATATGGCGGAGCCAGTTGCATACAGTATATCGTAAATGCTGGCTGGGCTGGACCAATAGTGTTGTGCAATTTATTTGACGGACAGGACAATCTTGCGAATAGGCTGTCCTGAATTACAGGTTGTGGAGTTTCAGTATCTAGGGGTGTGGCCATTTTGACTGACGCCGTGAACAGCCAGTAGAAACATGAAGGGCGGGGACACTCTGTGGCAGTCTGTCCAATACGGTGAAAGACCGGTCTATAAAAAATCGGGTGTAGTCGCGTAGTCGCCATTTCAGCGAAGCAGATCAGAAGGAGATCTTCGTGGCGGGGAGCAGAGACTACTGGAGACGGATCCTGGTTTGAGTGTAGCTAAAAACAGAATCCGGATCCATCCCAATGGAAATGGCTGTTAACCCGCCCATTAACAGGTATCTACTGGTATAACTGACTCTCAGCTTTCCGTCAGACGGAATATCGTGAACGTTTCTGATTATTTTTTTTAAAAATGTCGGAAGAGGCAGTCTGTGTTCGCTGTAATGCCAGTTGAAGAGAGGCGGGCGCTGAGTATGCCGCAAGAAGGACCTTATCGCGTCGTTACAGGCATTAAAAGAGACTTTCATGTGGGAAAAATTAGGCAGTTATGTTTTTTTTTAAAACATAACCTGCGACTGCTGAGCGCTGTAACGGCGCCATCTTCGGCTGCCGTTGGCCGCTCTCTACCGCTGCCTGTGTTAGCATTATTAGCACTAGCCTGAGCCCAGAGCGGTGCTCATGAGCCGTGTAAGTGTCGCAGCCCCCGCTTTGTGTATTTAACGGCAGTATTAACACTTCTGCCCCGATCTTCAGGAAGGTAACGGCAGATTTAGCTTCTGGATAAATGTGTCGCTTTGTGGCCAAACCACCGTTGCGCCAGATCGCTGCGCAAATGTGTGTCAGCGGTATGAGAGAACGGCCACGCCGGAGTTCCTGCGTGCTTCGCCGGTTTGTTGTTGTAGCCATGTGACGGTCAGGGGGTGTTGTGAGAGCCGCCGCAAAGACTCGCCGTTGTGGCATAAAGGCTAATGCAGGCTCCGCTATCGGCTGCACCATGAGTGATTATTTATGTATGATTAGTTTAAGGATGCCAGGCATAATGTCTTTATTGTGGCAAATGTTGCAGCCTTTTAAATGTTGGGTTTTCCGTTTGTGTGTGTGTGTGTGTTGGTTGCCTGGTTACAGTGCTCACCTATCCCAGACTAGTTAACACCATGGTTAAAGTTTCTCTCTAATTATAATAAATACTAAATAATAATGTATACCAATTGTGTTTAACTAGCCTTTTTTGGTTTTGATGATTTATGGAGAGATTTTTTTTTCCTCCCATTTTTAATTTATTTTTTAGCCAACCTGTTTTTTTTTTTTCGTGTAGTGCTCATAATATTTTGTACATGATTACTTCCCTTTTTAAAATAAAGTACACTAACTGTCAAATGTGTTTCCAACAGTTTGTATCATTCAAGATGACCTGGTTTATGCTTTACATTAGATTAAAGCTTTACAAGTGATATTTTTTTTTAATACATTCTAATGTAGCTAAATGTTTTTACATTTTGGGTATTATTTAATAGTATGTTAGGTGTGCAGGGTGGATCAGTGCAAACATACCCTAGAGCTGTACACAGGAGGCTGTAACCCTACCTGTAACACGTTACTTAGTTGTTCAACTAGTTTTAAACACTGGATGCTGCAAATGCAAACATTTACACAACAGCAGCTGTCATTAGTGTTTAGTAGGTTTTCTGCTGATGACCTTAAATGGCTCCTCTTGCCTTTGTAGTCTTGTAGTTCAGGTGGAGGTGGGCCACGGTGAGTGAATGCCTTGATGAGCAGAGGACATGTCACACCACAGATGTGCTGTTTATTTAGTGTGAAAATTAGCATCAGTGTCACTGTAGATGCTTCCACTAACAGGTAACGGCCTCCCATTAAAGCAACCAGGCAGCAGTGTGTAGTCATAGTGTTTGTAAGTATTAAATACAGTTATTAAAATATTAAATTACATGTTAAATATTAAGATGCACAGATACCACTGTCTGTGCTCCCCTAACTGCATGTTAGGAAGTCCAAATTACACTATAACAGTACTGGGTTCTACCTGTGGCCGTCCTGGTGTTGTTTACACCCGAGTGTGATTAAAGGTACACATGGAGGCACGATGGTAAGTCAGGTCAACACTGGACTTTCTCCCTCTGGTATACAGTGTCGTGTTACATGTTTAGGACCATGGAGAGAATTGGTCTCTTTAAACATGGCGGTTCTGAGGTCATCAGGAACTTGGCCACATTCCTGGTTGTGTGGCAGCATCTGGGTTTACAGCCAATGTCTCACTTGTGTTATAAGTAGGAGTGTCCTGGTGTTACTAATACAGTGAAGTTAATGTGTACAGCACACTAAACTCGACTTTGAGAGATAAGCAGCCTGTGTTAATGACTAATGTGTGACTGGGAGTAAAGATGAAGTTAGGAGTTTGGTGTTTGATGACATTGTCTGGAATATTCCAGTACACAGCAGCTTAGAGTCCACCCACAATCCTCTCCGGAGAGTTTTTTTTTAAGGGGCGTGGGGTTTGAGTCAGAGGGACGTATAGAAGAGGAAGTGCTCAGACCCGGCTGGATGCTTGCTGGTGTGTAATATCTGTGACTGACTTGTGGAAGGGATTTATTCTGATCTGTGTGCAGCGCTGTAAGCAGGACTAATTGAGTTTGATAGGATAATGTGCAGCGTAAGTCAACAAGGGAACGCTTTGGATGATTAGTGTTCATATATTAATCCCAGGATTCACAGCACAGAATATTAATGTTTCTGTGAATACTGAGGAGAAAACCTTTACCTGTGTGTTAATTCAGCTACTGTGGGCATTAATAGCAGGTTTGGCACCCTGGTGCAGGCTGGAAAACGGTGCCAAAGGTTAAATGCTATTTTTATTTATTTTAATAATTTTTTTATTGCCAAACGACTGAGCTGGTTTCATAACTGCTCTCTGCAGCTCCCATGCTGGGCCTGATGTCGGCATGTTGGGAATAATGCTGGATCAGAACTGCGGCGCAGCTGGAAAACGCATCCGAAAACCTTCGCTGCTCTACGAGGGCTTCGAGAGTCCCGGGATGCCCCCCCACAGCCACATAGTCCCTTCGGGGCCACCTCAGCCCCCGGTGAGGGACCCCGGCCGGCAGGGCAGGATGACCAACCAGCTTCAGTTCCTGCATAAAGTCCTGCTCAAGTCTCTGTGGAGGCACCACTTTGCGTGGCCCTTCCACGAGCCCGTGGACGCCGTCAAGCTCAACCTGCCGGTGAGTGTGAAGTTCAGAGGGTTAAAGGGTAAAGTTTGGATGTGTCCTGTTCTGAAAGAGCCTCTCTCTCCTGCAGGACTATCACAAGATCATCAAAAATCCCATGGACATGGGCACCATCAAGAAGAGATTAGAGAATAACTACTACCGCAGTGCCAGTGAGTGCATGCAGGACTTCAACACCATGTTTACAAACTGCTACATTTATAACAAGGTGGGTCTGAGAGGTACTCACAGCGGTTACGACTGTCTGTAAATATATCAAATATTTAGAGATGGCAGCATAGGACCTTTGACCTTTAGGTGTTTGTATAAAGTGTTTTAATGAGGTTAATGTGTGGATTCTCTGCAGCCGACAGACGACATTGTCCTGATGGCTCAGTCTCTGGAAAAGGCCTTCCTGCAGAAAGTGGCTCAGATGCCTCAGGAAGAGGTGGAGCTGCCGCCCCCACCTCCTCGGAGCAAGCCAGCCAAAAACGGCAGAAAAGGGAAAAGTAATGCAGGTGAGGACCGCAGCCTTCGTGCAGTCAGAGCATTTGAGATCTTCAGTCTGACACTCCTCTTCCTCTCTCTCAGTCTCTGGAGGTGTGACAACAGCTCATCAAGTCCCAGCTGTCTCTCAGTCAGCGTACTCGCCTCCCACCCCGGAAACACCCGACTCCATCCTCTCCACCTCTCCACAGACCATCTTGACCAAGAGCATGCCCCCCAGCTTTCAGACTGAGCAGACCATGCCCACCATCACAGGTCTGCTGCCCACGCAGCCCACGGCTAAGGTAACTGTGACGCTTCACTTCTTCTATTTATGTTTCATGAAAACTGAAGAGTCCTGACCTTCTTCCTCCTCTTCCTCCACAGAAAAAAGGCGTGAAGAGGAAAGCAGACACGACCACGCCGAGCACCGTACCCATGCCAATAATGAGCACCATGGGCGTCAGCGGCATCGGCCTGGGGCACGACTTGCCTCTCACCCTCACCTCTCTGGGGGTGGACCACAGCTCTGGGATGGGGATGGGACTGAACATGGGCCGAGGAGTGATGGTTACGGCCACCAAAGGAGCAGGGGGGAACAGGAGAGGAGTGAGCGGGCGACCCATCAAACCTCCTAAGAAGGACTTACCGGACTCCATCCTGCCGCCGCCGGTGCGCCGCAACAAGCTGAGCCCCCAGATGCGCTACTGCAGCAGCGTCCTGAAGGAGCTGCTGTCAAAGAAGCACGCAGCGTACGCCTGGCCATTTTACAAGCCCGTCGATGCCACGTCGCTGGGTCTGCACGACTACCACGACATCATTAAACAGCCCATGGACCTCAGCACCATCAAGGTACGCTCTTCATCCACGTGCTTCATTTTCAGTTTTGAAATCCGTTTTCTGAGCTGGAGAGCTGAGACCTGCTGATCCCTGCGGCATTAATCCTGTCTCACCTGTTAGTCTCATTTATCTCAAATCTGTTCTCTGTGTGTTTTTAGAGGAAGATGGACGGCAGAGAGTACCGAGACGCACAGCAGTTCTCCGCTGATGTCAGACTGATGTTCTCCAATTGCTACAAGTACAACCCTCCGGACCACGATGTGGTGGCCATGGCCAGAAAGCTGCAGGTGACTTTCTTTATTTCACTGAACTTTAAACTTCTGGTTCTCAGTCACTTGTTTTTAAATCTTCTGTTTTTTGTCCTCCAGGACGTGTTTGAGTTCTGCATCGCTAAGATGCCAGACGAGCCCCCGGCACCCCCCAGCTCCTCCTCTTCTTCTTCCTCCTCTTCGTCCTCTGAGAGCGAGATCAGCAGTGAAAGCGAGGAGAGCGACAGCAGCCCAAGCTCAGACTCTGAGGAGGAGAGGGCGACCCGGCTGGCGGAGCTGCAGGAGCAGGTGTGTACTGCAGCGTCTGCACACACTGAGCAGAGCTTCACAGTCTGTGGCGCTGATTTCATTTTTAATCTTTTTCCAGCTCAAAGCTGTTCACGAGCAGCTCACCGCGCTCTCCCAGGGCCCCATCGCCAAACCCAAGAAGAAGAAGGACAAAAAAGACAAAAAGAAGAAGAAGAAAGTTGAAAAAGAGAAACACCGGAGGATAGAGGAAGAGCTGGTGCCCGTTAGGCCCCCCAAGACCCCGAAAATGACCAAGACTCCAAAATCCAAGAGCAGCCGAGGAATGGCCTGTCCTGTGATGCCGATGAAGAAGCCACCGAGCAAGAAAAGCAACAAGAACAAGTGCGTGCTGCCACCTGCTGGACGGTTTAGCAGCTGAAAGCGTCTACAAATAATAAAGTTCCTTTTTTTTTTTTTTTTTACACTCTGCTTTCCTCCACCAGATCCAAAAAGACCACCATCATCCCCCAGATGGCCCACGATCCCCTCGTCAGTCATTTCGACTCCGACGAAGAGGAGGAGACCGCGCCCATGTCTTACGACGAGAAGCGCCAGCTCAGCCTGGACATCAACAAGCTGCCCGGCGAGAAGCTTGGCCGCGTCGTTTACATCATCCAGTCCCGCGAGCCGTCGCTCCGAGACACCAACCCCGAGGAGATCGAGATCGACTTCGAGACGCTGAAGCCGTCGACGCTGAGGGAGCTGGAGAGATACGTCATGACGTGCCTGAGGAAGAAACCTCGAAAGCCATACGGTTGGTAAAGTGCACAAACTTGAGCAGCAGCTTCTCTGACCTTTGATCAGCTCACTGATGTTCTCGTCTGTCTGCAGCGAGTAAGAAGAACAGCGCTGGGAAGTCCCGGGAAGAACTCGCCCTGGAGAAGCAGCTGGAGCTGGAGAGACGGCTGATGGACGTCAGCGGTCAGCTCAACTCGGGAAAGAAGCCCCCGAAGACCAAACGTAAGTCCTCCAACGTGGTGTAAGAGTGGAGTGATTGAAACTTGATCAGAGTGAACAGGCTCAGGTCTGAAAACTGCACCTGGAGCTCACTGAGCTGCAGGTCTTCATCCGGTCCTCATGGTGTTTGTTTGCTTCCTCCAGCAGAGAAACCTGCAGCCGACGCTCACACCCAGCCGTCACGTCTCAGCGCCAGTAGCTCCTCCTCCGACTCCTCTTCATCATCCTCTTCGTCCTCCTCCTCAGACACGAGCGACTCGGACTCGGGCTGAGAGATGAACCGTTTCCTTTCCTGCTGGAGACCCTCTCCCCCCCCCCGGAGTGGACTGAACTGATTTAAAGCTGCTGAGGGCGGAGCTGCAGGATGGGGTCGGTGAGCCCAGCAGAGATGGAGTTTTCCCTCAATCATCCATCCTGAACAGAGGAACCTGGAGGAGGTTCCCGCTCTTCTCTGGAGAACCGGCCTCGGCCGGCGTAGCGAGGGACGCTCCACCTCCTGCACATTAAGCAGATGGACGCGTGCGTTGGAGGGATCAGGGTGCTAGAGCCAGAATGTCTCATTTCTGGAGATGATGTTCCCTCCTCAGCGTGCTCCTGTCTGTGTGCTGTATAGATAGTTATTTCTTTTATAAAGAAGCGAATTTATTCCCTCGTTGTGGGAACTGAGCGCAGTTTTTTCTGGTTGGATAAAGAGGGGAGCGTTCTGCACACAGGAGCACCTTCAGATCAGAGCAGCTGCTGAACATCTGCACACATCTGTAGGAGCAGCTGCAGGTCATACGTGAATATTTCTGTTTGATCCATTTCTGTGTAAACGTGTTTTCTGACCAATCTGCTAATAAACTGTGGGAACGTCTTTGCTGATTTCTTTACTTCAAACGCGTCAGATCATCATTTAAATAAAGTTTCTTTGAAGCCTCGAGATCGACGGCAGCTCACGTTAAAGTTTCTTTGATGAAGCGTTTCAGTGCAGCAGGGCTTTGATCCACAGACTGATCCGTTCTGTGATGATGATGATGTTTCCTTTGGTTTTGCTTGTACTACTAAACCCGTTTGTGATTTTTAGGTAAGGTGTGTGTTTGTGTCTGCAGCCATTATTTATTTGAGGAGAAACTTCTCATGATCCTGAAGCTGAAGTCTGGTTGTGTGTCAGGATTGTGGACGTGTACATAACTGAGCATGTGTTTTCTGTCCCGCACACTTTTGGTTCCTTTTACAGTGTTTTCAGTTTGTCAGCAGCCTGAAGCTTCTGTACTCATCGTTACAGCCGAGCATAAATAAACTGAGACGCCTTCTCACCGACTCGCTGCATTTTATTCAGACAGCACAAACACAAACCCACTGTGAGGACAAATGTGTTTATTTCTGCTTCTGGAAACAGTTTTAACTTTGTGGACTTCATTACTTAAAGTCTCATCATAAACAGTAATGATACTAAACATCAAAGTTTGGTTCCTCTGTGAGGACCTCGCAGCTCACCTGTCACATCCCTGCTGATCACTGCAGCACAAAACAGACACATTTATTCTGATAACTTTAAACTGCTGAAGAGAACAAACTGAATCCTCCGTCCTGCTCCATCTCCTTTATTTCCTGTTCTGTGGATATAAAGGGTTAGGCTTAGGGTTACCCTAACATGATTTTTTAAATTATTTGCATTACCAGTCATTTTTTTCTGGTGTTTGAGCAGAATTAGTTGAACTAGTTGTTTGAATTAGTTTGGGTCATTTTTCATGAACTCCTCCTGATGAAACATGAAACTGAAAATCTGATGAAACACAAGTTACCAGGCAACAGGATCACTTCCTGGCAGCAGCAAAATAAATGAAGTGGACACGCTGACCTGGACTGCAGCTGTTCTGCAGCTCCTCACTGAGAACCGCGGTTCTGCTTCATTTCTGTGGGAACCCAAATAGACCCGAACCCTGGTCCGCCTGTTCCTGTAGCGGAAACAATCTAAAAACGTTTGCATGATGAATCAAATGCATGACTTCAAATCCTGTTAAAATAAAAGTTTCTGCAGCACCTGTTCACCTGCTGCCATCAGGGCGCAGCCTCCACAGAGGCGGAGTCTGAGCCATCAGACTCCTGAACCCTGTAGAGTAACACACTACACAGTAACACACTACACAATAAAAGAAAAAGTGTGTGGCAAAATTGCTGCCACAGCCCTGAGCAACCTCACTGACCTACAAAAGGTGAGGTCAGTGAAAAAGGCCAAACAGATCCTGCCACATTCAGACCACCCACTGCACCAGGATTTTAGGCTGCTTCCTTCTGGACGCAGATATCGGGTGCCAGGATGTAGGACAAAGAGATTGAGGGAATCTTTTATTCCGGCAGCGATCAGGTTTTTAAATGATCTGTTGTGATTTTATGGTTTTTTAATGGAATGACTGTTTTTTTTTTTTGTTGTTTTTTTTATGTTTGTACTGCTGGCTGTGGAAATAATTGCCCTTAGGGGACAATAAAGATCTTTGAATTGAATTGAACTGAATTGTAACACATTACACTACACAATAGCACACAACAGCTGCTTCACAGCTTCTGTCTGCCTCACTGGTCTCAGCTCTGCTCAGTATTCGAGTACTCTCAGACCGCTGTTTACGTTAAATATCTGCCATATTTATTTATTTATCTCAACCCTGAGCTATTTTTAGTACAGCCAACATAATATCTGCTACATGTTTTTTTCAGTGCAATATCTGGCCTCTGTGCAGTCTTTGGTATATTTAGTATATTTGTTACATGTATTTATTTCTGTGTTATATTTATATATTTACATGCTGCTTTTTTTTCTTTCTTGTTTTGGTTTTACAAATGAAACACACTGAACAGTGTGTTAGCTGCCACATTTTCATCATTATACTCCATGATGACAATAAAAGCTTTCTATTCTATTCTATTTTATTCTATTGTATTCGCAATATAGAATTTCTTGAGGATTTTAAAATAAATGTCCCCTTTAAATTTGATTAATTAACTATGATAATGAAATAAACTAAACTATAAACTTTAAATGAAGTTCAGATTCGTCAGCTGATAACAGCGTGCTGGCCTCTGGTGGCCGCAGCGAGTAATTACACCTCTGAGATTCTCAGAGACTTCCGGTACCGGTTTCCAAAATAAAATATGTTTCTATTCGCTTTTATTGTCTTGCTGAGGTCACTGTCAGTGCTGCTGGTGTTTGGTCATTAAATTCAACACAGTTTATCCCAGAGGCAAAGACTGAGGCTGCCTTTAGTCTTTAGTCTTTAATGTCGTGATCGTCATTAAACACTTATAAAATATTTTTTCTGGCCTATTTTTACGCCACACTGTGTCGCCACCTGGTGGACACACTCAAAACTACAACAACATAAAACTGTCATGGCGGCCGCCACCAGGCTCGTTTCAAGGTTGGCGCTGGTCAGCGGTTAGTTTCTGTTTTATATTTCAGAGAAATAAACCGGGTCCGCTCCTGTTAGCACGGTTTGTGTGGATGTTTGTGCTGCAGCTCAGAGCTGCTTTAATGCAGTGTTTAATACAGAGCAGATTCACTCTG
Source organism: Cichlasoma orientale (assembly GCA_034780415.1). Lineage (NCBI taxonomy): Eukaryota > Metazoa > Chordata > Actinopteri > Cichliformes > Cichlidae > Cichlasoma > Cichlasoma orientale. The sequence goes on along the minus strand of JAVDPK010002680.1, from coordinate 77,519 downwards.
CATTAAACTCAGAGTTCAGAGCAGCCTGAAAGTTTGTGCCGTTAAAACTGAGGAGCTTCATTTTTTGTACCTGCTAAAGGTTGATTTGAGTTTAAGGTGCAGGCTTCAGAAACGCTGCTGGCAGATTAACCTCAGGCTGCAGCTCCACTCTACACCTGCAGAAATAAATGATCAGTGTTTGTGTTGCGGACGTCTCATCCTGCCGAATACATTTCACTTTTGGAGCTGGAAAAAACGTGTTTATGGGATGTTTTAGATGTTTTTTGGCCTCCAGTTTGTAGCTTTCCTCCTCATGCCTAATAAATCCAAACCCTCACTTTAAAACACACAAACAGCACAGGAATAACAGGAGTTTGCAGTCAGGCAGCACACAGCAGCTGATCCTGAAAATATTCCAAGTGGAAGTTTATTTGCAGCAGACCTTCAGCCGAGTGTTCACACTGACTTTGGTGCAGATGCTGTGATTGGTTATCTTCCTGTGGGGCGCACAGCCTTCACTCTGAGGCTGCTGAGTCCTCAAACAGCGCTTCAGGCTTCCCTCCTCCCTGTTTCCCTCCTCTCTGCTCCCGCTTCATGCTCCTCTCTTCTCGCCCAGGTGGAGGCAGTGGGATTGGACGGGCGGTGTGCCAGCGTTTTGCCTCTGAGGGCGCCTCCGTGGTGGTCGCTGACATCAGCGAGGAGTCAGCCAATGAGACGCTGGGCAGTCTGCGGGGCGACCTCAGAGGGCAGGTTCACACGGCGGCTGTGGTGGACGTGTCGTCTAAGGAGAGCATCCAGAAGCTGATAACGAGCGTGCAGGTGAAAAACGGTCCCGCTGCACGTCTGCACGTCTTCCTCCTCTTCCTTTAACGTAAGCATCCTCATCTTCCTCCTGCAGACTCGTTACTTCCAGCCTCCCTCGGTGTGCGTGAACGCAGCCGGCATCACCCAGGACAACTTCCTGCTCAGCCTGGAGGAGGAGCAGTTTGACAAAGTCATCCAGATCAACCTGAAGGTAGGCAGTGCTGACCCCAGACTAGCTTCATCTCCGTCTCAGGCTGGGAGAGGACTTAACATAGATTAAAATGATGTCAACAACAGAAGAGTTGTTTCTGTCCATGTTTATTTCCTGTTATTGATAAAATCTGCACAAGCTTACAATAATAATAATAATAATAATACCTTTACGTTTAAGAAAAAAACCTCAAAGTGCTACAAAACAGGAACATTGCAGCAAACAATAAAAGTGTAAAATACAC
>JAVDPK010002680.1:33746-44708 GCA_034780415.1 Cichlasoma orientale | reverse complement strand
AAATATGTTTGGTACAACAGTGCATTCAGATCATCATTCTGATTGCAAAACTGCCAGACATGACAGGCCCAAAAAATAAATAAATAAAACTGTAGAAATGACTCACGGGCTCCAACACAGCAGGTTCTCCTTTCTCTCCTTTCTGGCCTCTGACGGCAGCCTGAGGAAGACACACATGCAAGCAACAAAAACAGCACAGTCAGTACAACAGCACACACACACGCGCGCACACACACACACACGCGCGCACACACACACACACACACACACACACACACACACACAGTGACTGCATGCATTGACAAAGATGATGATGAGAGGTTTCCACATACCAACATCAAGCATAACGTGTACACGTTTATCCAAATACCATCGATTCAGAGGTTCTCCAAACTGTCGGTCCTTTACTTGTAGACTTATTTTTGCACAGATAGAGAATCATCTGAGCTTAGCACCAAAAAATGAAGCCATACACTCACATAAACAGCATAAAGATGACAAAAGATGCAGCAGTTTGTTGCTGCTGCACTTCTGAATGCCTCTGTATGCAGTGCATGCGACAGACCGATATGGCGCATTAGGCTCACTACGCACACGATAAAATAAAACCCATTTCAACCGGTGCTGTGAGGACTGCGTCTTAAAATCTATTCACTAACTGCGCTGACTGAGTTTGCAGCTATAACTTTGTAGGAAGATGGTCTGATGGTAAATAAGATTAAACTTATTAATCCCTTTGGGAGGGTTCCGTCAGGGAAATTAAATATCTCTGCAATGGAATTTAATAGATGGCAAACTCGAGTCATATGACGGGACATCGAATACAATTTGCCAAAACTTTGGAGTTGGTTGAAATGTTTTTTTTTTTTTTGGGGGGGGGTGCATCTGAAGCAAAGCAACTTACGCCTCCCTCGTCTGTCACAGCAGACAGGGCGGGGCCAACATTGCCATCAACCTCTCCGGTCTCTGGTACCGGCTCATTGTAGTCCCTGTAGTTATAGTCGTATTCCTCGGGGCCCACGTTCCCCGTCGCATACTCCTCAGTGAAGAACTCCTCACCCGCACCGCCAGCCTTGGCGGCATCTACCTCCTCTCCCACCAGTGCCGGCTCCACCTGGGGCTGTGTTGAGTTTATGGTAGTCACAACAGGATAGATGGAGGGGCATGAGAAGATGAGTCAGGCAAAGGAAGGGGCGGGGGGGGGGGGACAGAAGAGTCAAAGAAAGGGGGAAATGTTCAGTGTGAAATAAGAGATGAAACAGCAGATCGATGGAAGGAGGAGCATACAGAGAGAAGTGAGTCTTACCTTATAAATAAACAGAGGGAGAGAACACACAGACAGCTGGCAGAGTAATGCAGTATCAGGATTACCCTGCAAACGTCTCCTAATCATCTACAGTTTAGTTTATTATGGACCAATTTCACCAAAGCATCTCAGCATCAGCCTGTGTGTAATTACCTGAAACTAAATAAGTCCTAATTATCTGTCAGAGAGACTCTTAATGATTCATGTAATGAATGTACGTGAGCACACAGGGCTGATATGAAAGTCTTTGTGAAAACATGTTGCTACGACCTGCTATGCAAAGCAAAAACTGTTATTTTCTTTTTTACTTACCATTTAAGTTCAAAAGCAAACAAAACTCCAGCGTGATTTCACTGAACATGAAAAATCCACAACTAATTAACACATTTACTCTGCTGATTATGAATAATGTCTGTTTGTTAAATCAGAGCCTGAAAATCTTTGTCAGCAGCAGAAAAAATATAAAAACATCAAAACTGGAAAACTGAACAATTCAAAGTCGAAATGAGTAAACTGTTAGAAACAATCTGAACTGTGAGAAACTCTTTAGTTTAGTTTTTCTCTCAAACAAGGATGCATCATTGTTTTTTGCTGTGGTTTAAAGTGCACATCAAATATTCTTATGTGGATCCCTTTCACAAGATTTTTGTTCTCATGCCAAGATAAAAACCAGATCAACCAGGGATCCTGAGATGATAACAAAACAGGAATCTTGTTGTTAGGAAAAAAGGGAACTGCGTAACAATATTTGATAGTACCGGCAGACGGTGCATCCTGTTTGAATCATCAGTGCCAACAAAACGATGTGTGGTTAGAAAAGTCTAGAGACAGAGCTCAAACTACGTGGTTAAACTACAAAGACTGGGCTCACCACCACACAGGTATCCCACCCTGCCCTCTGAGGGTCTCATTAAAACCACTTGTTGGTTATTAAAACCACTCTTATTAAAAGTCTCATTAAAACCACTTGTTGGTTATTAAAACCACTTGTTGGCATATTTGTAATTTGCCTCTATGTTACCTGGAAGTTTTAGCTGTTCTCTAGGCTGAATGGATGTGTGTTACCTGCACAGCGTTCTCTTCTTGTCCAACCACCTCACCCTCTGGCTGTGGGAAGGTCTCCTCATAGTAATAATCAGTCTCTGTAGGGGTGTGGCCAGCCTCAGAATATTCAGTGTCTACATCCTAATTGGTCGAGTTGACAGGAAGTGGGGGAGCAGGGAGGAAGTAAGCAGATTTGATTGAAAGAGTGTGGTTAGTTCAAAGTGTGCTTCTGGTTCAGTTAAAAGAAGAAAACTGCAGTGGCCAAAGGCAAAAAGCTTTTTAGCTGCAACATATTTAAAGTTTAAAGAACCACTTTGAAAAAGAAATTTCAGGTAGTTTCAGAATCTCAGCGACTGTAAACGAGTCATTGAGACAACTTTACTGAGATTTCTTTTTATGTTTTGTTGAACCGTTTTTTAAAGCTGAGAAGCCGAGATTTAAGAAAGGGTGAAATATGCTCGTATTGGAAGTAGGACTGAGAGCCTCTAGCCATCCTTCAGGTGAAAACATCACAGGCTGATGCTTTGGGATGGACTAGTTTCACCCCGAGATGAGACAACAGTGAAACAACCCATTTAACAGCCTCACAGAACTCGATTCATTGAAGCCAATCAGTGCTGAATTTCCAGAGACCACTCAGCCTCACGAGCACGTGTCTCCGCCCAGCAGAGCATTCACTGACACTCTGATGCAAGCATGTTTAACGTTTCTGTGAAGCTGCTTTATTGACATTAGATACAAAATTCATCAGCAGACAGGGAGACAGCTTTCAGAGAGAAAACACAGAAAACCAACCAAACGGAAACAAAGAGGAGCACAGAGTGAAGTTTGTGGTGTTGCACATGTATTAAACATGATTTATGTGTTTTCTCAGTTGAGTTTCTGTGCCATAGCAGTCCATGCTCATTCATTAGACCCTCATGTTAATGGTTTCCTGGACAGAAAGAGACGCGGTGCATTCACGTTCTGGCATCCAGTTTGAAGTAGGAGCATGAAGTGAAGTAAAGAACAGCAAAACCGATCAGCCATGCTTCATTTTGCACTGCTGTACCATATCATATGTGGAAGTCAGGGTGATCGTGAAGATCATATGATATTTGAAGAGAGGAGAAGACAGCCAACTTCCATTCTGAAGGCCAGATTGTGCACCATCAAGGATTTGCATCAAAATGACTGAAAATTAAAAGTATTCATGAGAGCAGTGAAATAAGGTTTTATAGACATTTTGCTGCAGATCCTGGATGATGGAAAGATCTGGAAAAGAGACTGGAAGGATGGGATATACGACTCTGGGCGTTCCAACCCAAACACGAGCCCTCCTGCTGTACCTGCTGATACCCGTTGGTACGTTTCTTCGGGACTGCAGTTCCACTCTGCGCAGTGCTGCCAAACGGCGGGAACGGTTTGTGCTGCGATTTGACCTTCGTGTCCAATAGCACGTTAGCTTTTGTGGGTCTGGGTGGAGTGGGCCGGATGGGGGCCGATGTTGCAGGTGTTCTCTTCAGGGGGGGAATCTTGTCTTTGGTCACCACATTTTTAACTTTGGTGACCTCTTTGACCTCTGCCCTGCCTTGGGTTTTTGCAGGTTCTGGTTTGGATGTTTTTGTGGGTTTAGGTGTCTTGGTGGCTTTGACCACAGTGGTTTGAACTTTTGCCTGATTGGCAGCTTTGCCGTTAGCTTTGACTTTAACCTCAGTGGCTTTCTTCTCTGCTGGAGCTCTTCCATTGCCATTAGTCTTAGAGGCAACAGCAGCTTTCTTCTCAGCTACAACCTTACTGTTTCCACTGACTTTGGCCTGAGCTGTTGGTTTGGCCCCAGCTGGAGCTTTCCCATTTGCTTTCTTCACAGCAGCTGGTTTAGCGTTGCCATTCTTAGCTGGGGCAGCTGTGGGCTTAGAATTAGCTGCTGTTGGTTTGATTTTAGACAGGAGGGTCTCTGCTGCAGTGGGCTTTGCTTTGGATGGCTTGGGAGCTTTGGTGGGCATAGGCGGCTTCACAACAAGTTTATATTGCCCAGACTTGGCAGGCTTAGCTAGAGTGGGCTTGCTTTTTACAAGGGTGGATTTAGTGGGGACTGCTTTTCCATTGCGTGCCTTCTTCTAATATCCGTAATTATCATTTGGTTGTTATTTTGTATGTATAAGTGAATATGGACAAAGACATTGAGAGAGAGTGGACGATGACAAAGAGACATGGAGATGGGGGGGGGGGGTGAAAAGCACAAACGGACAGAAGAAGAGAGAAAGACAAGAAGGCATGTTTTGAGAAACAATGACATAAAGATGGCTAAGGCTGATTTACTGAGACTGCGCAGGCATTACTGGATACAGCAAAGACTCATCAACACATTTTAAATACTGAAGTACTGATACTGCATACAGTTTTAAATGGAATCTACACAAAGGAATAAGAGAGGTTTCATGTGACCCAATTTATCTGAGTTAATGTTTTTGCTGCTCTCTCCAATAATGCCATTCCCAATACTAAATAACAAAGCAGCATCTTTGTGCTAATGAGAACTGAGGCTGTGGCAGAGGCACTGAGGGCGTGACCGGGCAGGTAAAGCTGGCTGCAAAACACTCACACACACACACACACGCACACACACACACACACACACACACACAAATAATAATACACAGTGATATGCAACCTGCTGTGTTATGATTAATGCACTGAGCAAAGAGAAGGTTGCTGCTGTTTAGTTTAGGGTCAGCATGCAAAAGTGTATTAGTCACATAAAACCACAAAATGTAAAGTTATGTAAATCAATAACTGTTACCACCATACTGCATCAATAAAATACATGCAAATTAAAACTGTGTACAGGAACAATCACCTAAAAAATATGATATGAAGGGAAAACAGGCCACCAAAGGGGAACATACACTCCTCCCAAAGGTCAGGTCATGGATGCATTTACCAACATAAAATCGTGCACTGACATTCCCGTATGGCAGGGATATTCAACTCCAGGCCTCGAGGGCCGGTGTCCTGCAGGTTTTAGATGTGTATCTGATCCAACACACCTGAGTCACATATAGAAGTCATTAGCAGGACTCTGGAGAACTTGACTGCAAACTGAGGAGGTAATTCAGCCATTTATTCAGGTGTGTTGGATCAGGGACACCTCTAAAACCTGCAGGACACCGACCTTCGAGGCCTGGAGTTGAATACCCCTGAAGTAGGGACTGAAAATTTGGTCTGGAAGTAGATGGTGCAGAGGTACAGTGGGTGCATGCAGTGATATCCTCCAAGACAAGTAAACATGCAGTAACAGAACAATAAAGAGTCAAACAATGCTGGAAATCTGGCAGTAGGTTTTTGTCATAAAACATCATGTACTGAGTGCCCACAGGAAAGCAAATACTTATGCTCTGCTGTGATTACCAACGGATTACTTCATGTATGACAAACCACACCTGAGGTCAGGTAAAACAGGCTCACTCGTATTTGCAGGTCCTCAGTTTGTCATCAGAGACCAACAAACATCATGAAATCCACTTTGTTGCTTTGATATTCTCAACAGACCCAAAACAAATTAAGCAAACAATATAAAATATCTTAACACTTTCTAAGAGTCCAGTTTACATCAAATCTGCTGTCAGGCTGTTAACTTTATCTTAGGACATGGTGACACATTTCATTAAAAAATGTTTGTAACGGGCGCCTGGGTGGCTCAGGGGTGGAGCAGGCGACCACATTCATGTGCTTGTCGCCAGTTTGCTCTGTATCTTTCCCCCGTTTCCTGTCCCTCTACACTGCAGATAAAAGCCGCTGTGGCAAAAATGCAAAAAAAAAAGTTTGTAACCAAACGTCATTGTATTCCTTCTACAGTCTCTCTGAAAGTCTGTGCTCTGAAACAGGACGTAAATTAGAACATGAAGTGGAAGGAAGGAATATGAAGTGGATCAGAACTGCTGCACCTTCACTGCCCCAGTGCCCCCACCTGGCCACAGGTGAACACAACATATATGAGAACATGTAAATGACAAAAATAATGCTGTGTGATGCGGATGGAGGTGATGACATGTTAGCGGCCAAAAAAAACGAAGTGTGGAGTAGTGAGCGCAGAGACGCGTCTGCAGAGCCAAAAATAAAAACAGTTCATTTATGGAAATTTAGATTCTGTTCCAATATTTAGAAACATGATGGTTTATGAAGAGTTATTTTTTAAATAGCCCTCTCTGCCTCTCATTCTCCTTCCACAAACCCTGCTCGTGGTTTCCCTCTCTCTCGCTCCCTCTTTACCTGTTGGTTGGGGGCCCAGGTTGGGGAGAGGGGGGCGCAGAAGAGGAGGGAATGCCTGTTGTTTGCTCATAATAATAGGGGTATTCATGGTCATCCTGCTCCTCATCAAAGTACTGAGAGAGATGGAAGGATGGAAGGAGGAACCGGCACCGAAGGAATGCATGAATGGAGTTCCCATTGGAGGTTAAGGGGAGTGTAGGGAGGTTAAGAGGGGGTGAAGGGAGGTTATGGGGGGGTGTCGGGAGCGTGTAGGGATGAAGAGCATGTGATGCAGCGTGATGAAGGTGGTGATAAATAGAAAGAGAGGAAAGGGGATGATTAGAAAAAGTGTTTATTTTTCCATTCATCAGAGTCTGTGAGGTCACAGAGCGTTTATAGTTAATATGAACACAGGCGGCCGAGATGAATGAGAGAACAGCTGAAAAACAGATGGTTAAAATGAATAAAACCACACAGATTTATATTCATCCAAAAATAAGTCATCTCAACAGCATCACTGTGACAGGGTTTGGGACATGTGGTGCTCTGTGAAGTGAATTTACACTGATTTAAGATCAGCCATGCAAGTTTATAAAGCTTATTATTATTATAGCTGATGTATTTGGATGGATACATGTAGGCAAAAGCTCTGTGATGCAGCCACTGCTACCTCCCAAATATCACTAAAGAGTGAGCACAAGCTTGCAAAGCCTATGATACTTATAATGTGCACAGCCAGTCTCAGTAAGCAGAGGCTCCACCTTAAACCACCTTAATTCATCATGCCAACTTATTACTCTTGAATTTAACATCATTTGTGTGTTTTAAGTTCTGAGTCCTTTTCTTTCAGTCGATTATATAAAAAAGGGAAATGCCACTGATGTTTGCTTGTATCATCCTCTCACCCCTAACTTCCTGTGTTCCACTGCTGCAAACAGCTGATCCTCTGCTCTAAGAGCTCAACAGCATCAAATCATAAACGTGCAGTTTTGGGACAGGATGATGAAAATGACTCTGCTGAATGGGAGGTGGAGGTGAGGAGGAAAGTGGATGGATACAAACTGTTGCTGATGACGAGGATGGTGAGGAAGAAAGGGAGAGCACTTTGATGACATAATCAGATGACCCAAACTGAACCTGAGGACTTTTAGTGGTTTCAGTTAGACAGCTAGACTAAACCAGAGTGTTTCAAACCAAACACTGTGTAACTGCTGCACTGCTGTGGGAGCAGCTGTGTGTGAAACCAAAGCATGAAAATGACTCTAAAAAAGGTTATTGATTCCTGCAGGAACCTTTTCAGACCATTATTCATGAATCAGTAGATTCCACGTGTCTGTGTGCACACTTGTTGTGTTGTGTTGTTACTCACGTATGTGTTGGGGTCCTGAGCCTGGGTTTGGGGCAGAGGGGAGTCACAGTCGGGGCTGTAGTGTTCACAGAAGTCATAAGCAGCCTGAGGGTTGGAGGCAATCAGCAGCTGCTGGATGTCTCCCTGTGGAGCAAAAACACATCACTACACCTGGTTTCAGGTTCAGTGACCAGCTCATTAACTAACACATGAAACGTATCCAGTAATCAAGCACCCACTCAGGAAGTCTTCCTCACCTGGAAAACCTCCTCATCCAGCAGGCGGGCTCCAAACACCGTGATGCCATTGGTGTCAATCACTGCCTTGTTGCCCCTGGGCAGAGGTCGGGTCATCTTCTTCTTGCAGTCCAGCAGCAGCGTCACGTTCTTCTTGGAAACAGAGAAAGCAATACGATGCCACCTAGAGACAAAGAGGAGGAAGCACAGGCCCTAAATAAATGGGTATCAGCCCCCCAGATTCTGTACTATTGCCATCCATTCACTCCTACATGACCTCAGTCATGCCATTTCAACCAGTCACAAACTGGTTGTTGCTGCTGGTTACTGACTTGCCATCAGCCAGGTTGACGCCTTTGAAGAGTGGGTAGTCCTCGGGGGCTGGCTTTCCGTTCTGGTCCTCGTACAGGAAGACGGGCGACCGTCCCAGTTCAACGCCCAGCTGCTGGACGCCCTGCTCGCTGTAGATGGAGAGGAGGAAGGCCTGGAGGCCAGCCTGGGCCTTCACCAGAGCCATGACGGAGAAATTCTCCGGGAAACGACCTGTGGATGAGGAAATGAAAGGATGAGGGACTATATCAGTAAGAAAGTATTGGACAGTGGGGGTTTGTGTGGATGGAAAAAGATGAAGAGAAATAAATCAGAGTTCTTTAAAAATCAGGTGAGCAGACCAGGAAGTAACAGAATCCATGCAGGAGAGAGAAGTAGATGAACCCGTGGTTACCGATAGAAGAGGTCAGGATGATAACGGTGATGATGAGCTTTAAGGGATTAAATATATATGTCAGCATGATTACATAATATCAGGCTGTAGATAGTAGATCACACAATAGCAGGTGGGCACTTTAGAGAACTTATTTAGGACCACATAAGTGCGCTGTCCTCAGTCCTGGCCGTCAGGCAGCTTTCTCAGGCTAAACTGTTTAAATGTGCTCATTTTACATCCATGAGCAGAGAGCAGCTCCTCAGCAGGGGTCAATGTGGGGTCTGTGGAGCTACAATAATGAGGAATTCGGACCAAAGCATTGCAGTTCTACTTTATATAGACCACAAGTGAATGATTTATATATGAAAAGGAAGGATTTAAAAGCGTGATACGTGTCCTTTAAAGTGCTCTTGAGCAGTGGTTCTTCTGGAGGTCTTTCAACATTTTTTGGACATTGGCTGCTTTTCAGTTCTTTTTCAGTCCAGCTGTTGGACCACTTTCAAAGGAAATGTTTGTTTGCTAAGTCACTAAAAATAAAATGACCTATGAATCATTCAAGTATAAAAAAGTCACCGAACTAAAGAGACGAACCAGTGACACTTAGAACCAATTTAAATGATATCTTTGGGCACTTTGTTACCAGCAGCCTGTCACCAAAACCTGATTTGTTGCCAAAGATAACACAGTTTGTGTATCTCTGCATGCTGTGCAGTGTGTCCTTAAAAATGAGGCAACTGGACACGAGGAGGACAAAAGAAGAAGCAGCCTGAAAAACTATCTGCAGCAGTAAAAGCATGGATCATGGATCACAGAGTCATGGATCGGCCTCCCCAGAGCCCAGACCTGAACATTAGTGTGGAACCATCCTGACAGAGACCAGAACAAAAGGCAGAACCATCCAGAGAACAGCTCTGAAGTCCTCCGTGAAGCCTGGAGAAGGATTCCTGCAGGAAGCTGCTCGGAGGGTTCAGGCTGTGCTGAAGGATAGAGGAGCTCACACCAAATATCCACTCACTCTGTACCTGTTGTTGTGTCAAATCTGTGACTGCAAGGCCGCAGATTTATTGTGACATTTTTATGATGACCTGAGAACAACTGAATTGTGCAGCTTCGCTTTGATCTGAGAAATAACTTAAAACATTTTAATGATGTATATTTGAGTCACTTAACTAAACACAAACAATGAAACTTACATTTAGCTGGTTTGACAATATTTAAAAAGCAGTTTATCCAAAAACACCTCGATGTCCTACCTGAGAAGAGCTGCTTGGTGGGGGCGGAGATCTGGGCCTTCTTGGTGATGCGGAAAGCGTGATCGGGGCTGCCGGAGCGCCGGGATGTGCAGAAGCCAGCGACCTTCTTCACACCCTCGGGGAGGGAGGGAACCTGCAGAGCCCGTAAGACATCCACCGGGTCTGAGGACCAGAAACCAGCGAGGAAAATGGTCTCATTACGTTCAGGTAAACAGAAAAAGTGCTCCAAATCAGCTCACACTCAATCAGAGAACTTCTAAATCAGACTTCTGCTTTCTTCTGCACAGGGAATGAAACAAAGAGGAGTTTTGTCTTTGCAGACACAAAAACAGAGAAGAACCGTCTCTGTATGACACCACGGCCTAAATATTCTATAATCTCTGAGAGCTTCTGTCAGCCTAAAGATCTACACAATAAGTGAACAGACTTCTATAACAGATATCTAAAAAGAGCAGCTGTATTTGTCATTGCAGTCATTCTTTGCCAGAGAATCCAAAAGGCTCATCTTAAATGTTCCTGAACCACTGATCCAGGATCAGCTCCAGGAGAAGCCCACAATGCCACCACTGTACACTCAGGTGTAAGAAAGGAGGGTCTGTGTGAGAGCGGGCAGCGGTCCAAACCACACCAATGAACCGCTGCAGGTTTACCTCAGAGCGCCTGCTCACAGCGAGCAGCTGGAACAACTGCGGGCGTGACAGTCACACGAATATTTATCTGACACCATCAATCACGTGACAGTCCCCCCCCCAACACACACACACACACACACACACACACACACACACACACACACACACACACACACACACACACACTTTAACCCACAGGGGTTGAGG